>JAVYIG010013909.1:0-44417 GCA_035222895.1 Strongylocentrotus droebachiensis | reverse complement strand
ATTTCCAAGAATCTCGAGGGTCTATATACAGTCCATTCATTCTTTCTTTGTCCGGCAGCATTCGACCCTGTCATCTCACCTTGTCCTGTCTCCGGTCAGTCTCGGCACATAACATAGATAACTTCCGGTCACTCGTCATGTGCCAACTAATGTTTGACCACTCCGCCTAATCATGGAGCCTACTATACATGGTCTAATTATAGTCGTATTCGTGGACAGTTGTCATTGCTGGAGACTCATGATTAAGCTACCGTCTGGCGTGCATGGGTGCCTTTCCTGTCTCCAAGACTTCATTATCATATACAGTTTTAATGTTTCTTTCTTTTTTCTAGAGCATCTGCATTTCTATTTTTAACTATAGCATGGCATAAACTCTCTAAATAGACCAGATTATGAATCCCTCTCGTTTGAGTCTTATTATAGGGATCGTTTCTTCTGGAGTTGAAGTGCGATGGCTCAGTGGTAGCGCAATATTCTCGTAACCGGGAGGTCCAGGGTTCGAAACCAAGTAAATGCGCTTCTGCCCTCGGTAAGGCATTAATCCTCATTACGAAGTCCCTCGGAGAGAAATTAAAGTCGTCTGTCCCCTGGTTGTTTACTTACAAGTATATACATGCTTTCTTAGCAGTCGGGTAAAACAATCATCATCAAATATCAAATATTAGTCCTACTCCAAAGTATAGTACATGCCACTCCAAATGAGTGTTTGAAATTGTTTACTCTTTTTCTTTTGAGAGGTAATTCCACCATTTGTTTTAGCTTTGCCTTTAAAACGAATTGATATCTAATATGACTCCACAAATTGCATTTCTACTACTTCATAAGTAAGGAAGGTATAACAGTCCTATTATCGTACTCTTTATCTTAATCCATTGCCTCCTGAAACCTGGTGGCCTCTGTGTTAAGCCTATGGCAACAAATAAATTCAATAGTCAACGGGTTAAATTACGTCATTGGTACTGAGAAATGTCCTGGGAGTAATCCGTCCTTTATTACCAATACCTTTCTATTATTCTGTGTTTACTCTGATCCTCTAAAGATTTCACTTTCACTATGAAACCAATTGTTGTCGTATTATGCTATAACGCTAACGAGTGAAGTAGCGATGATCGGCGTACTATTTTTTTCTTTTAGAGAAAGTTAGATTCTGTATGCGGCTGGTGAGAGTGAAGAATTGTATGAGCTTTCTCATTCGTGTTATTCCTATGCGGGAGAATATTTTAGTATCATTGGATCATGAAAGAGTAGCTCTTGAAATGCATTCCTATGAAAAGAGTACTTGAAGAAGTTTGTAAAATGTTACCACATTGTGTGTGCACAGGGGCGTACGCAGGATTTTTTCAAGGGGGGGGTTTTAAAATATTTTGCTCCCGAAAATTTGAAAATCGCGCCGGCCGAAAAGTCGCTCAGTGGGGGGGGGGGGGGGGGGGGGGGGGGGGTAAGCGGACACTTTTTTTTTTTTTTTTGGAGGTCAAAAAAAAATCGCAACGACTCAGCCGGCCGAAAAGTCGCTCAGTGGGGGGGGGTAAGCGGACACTTTTTTTTTTTTTTTTTTGTCTCAAAATTTCAAAATTTGACATTTTTTGGCGTTGGGGGGGGGGTAAGGTCAACTTATTTAGGTTAGCCGTGGGTATAATTTTTTTTTTTTTTTTTTTTTTTTTTTTTTTTTTAATAAAAAAAAAAAAAAAAAAAAAAGCTAAAGGGGGGGGTTTTATGTTTTTTTAGGGGGGGTTTACATACATTAAAATACCAAAGGGGGGGGTTTGAACCCCCAAAACCCCCCCCCTGCGTACGCCCCTGTGTGTGCATAGTCCCACAGGTTTGATTCTGTGTACAGTGCTTTTCATCGCGTATGAGATTTTCGGCAAGATTTAGTGACTTTTCATTTTGATGATTAAAAAACCTCACAACTTATGATCATGGTTTCTACGAATTTGTCAACCTTTCTCAATAATTTCTACATAGTACCTTTAACAAGTCGATCCGACATAATCACAATTTAAAAGTAGCTTGTCTGCAAGTCGCCCGACATAGCGACAGATAAGGATGAAGTATGTATCACAACGTAAACCACGATAACTCGATAGTTTGTGACGAGAGGTTCTGAAAAGAAATGCTTTATATTTTGAAAAGAGACTTCTTTGCATACTTTCTACATTATTTTGTTTAAAATAAAAATCCTTATCTTACCCCCGCTCGCTATTTAGCCCCTCTAATCTTCTGGTAAAATACCTAAAAGGCAGCCAAGCCAAGAAATCTTAAAGCATGACACTGGATTTTTTTCGTGCAATTTGAATTATTCAATCATCCGAGAACATAAATAAAAGTCAAATTAGGAACGGATGAGTCAGCAATAAGTTTCTCTTATTTTGTTTAAATACATCGCATCGTTGCAGGCTACTAGCCATTAGTCTACAGTCTGACGATTTAATAACCAGGATGTAGGAAAGATTTCCCGCTCTTTCTCTTTTGTACCAGTTTTTATGACTTTCTTTTGATGACCCCTGTCTCCTCTTTTGTCTTGCTGTCTGTCTGTCTGCCTCTCATTCTCAATCTCCTTTGATCTTACCCCCCCCCCCCCTTCTGTCTGTCTGTCTCTCTCTCTCTCTCTTTCTCTCTCTTGATATTTCCCCCTCTCCCTCCCCGCTCCCTCTCTTTTTTCAGTCTCTCTCTCTCCCTCTTTCTCCCCAACCCCTCTCTCTTATCATCTATCTTTTCCCTCTCCCTTTCCTTTTTTCACTCTCTCTCTCTCTTTCTCTCTCCCTCCCTCTATATCTCGTTCTCTCTCCCCCTCTCTCTCTCTCCCTCCTCCTCTCTCTCTATCCGAACCCGACCAAGCTCTCAACTGGAAAACTGCACAAACATGTCTACAGACGATGAGCCTAATTGGTCATTATCTGTTTGGTCAAGTATTCATCCTATATGTCTATTATATTCTTTTTTGTTGTCTGGCACCCCGTCGTCTTTTCCACAATTGAAGAGTTTAATTCCAAAAGGAGCTAAATCCTTTTTTGTAACTTGAGAGGAAACAAATAGTTTACCAGATTTTGTACAGGCGTCTATGGAAAAGTGATATTAGAAGGTTCATCTTCTCATAATTGCTCCCAAAATTTAGGTAAATTCTTTTGTTGAAAGAAGGATACTGAAGTAAACAATGTTCTGATATCAATAACTCAATTTTCATTAAAGGTGGATTTAGCACCCTTTGGAATTAAACTCTTCAATTATTCTATTCATGTAAATCATTATCAGGTCTTGGACCCCATCGGAAATGAGCTATTTACCAGCTTTCAGGGGTCATTTCTATTCCTAGTCAAGTTATATCCATTCTCTGTCTTATCATTTCACGATTTTAAATGTACATTATATTTGACGAATAAAATATATCAATGAATCATCTAATCTAGGTCTACATGTCTTCCAAATTAGGTCTACATTTCAGCCTGAGTATAAGTGAATAATTTGTTTTTCTATATAGTCTCATAAAAAGGACATGGAGTGGCAGTTCATCTATCTAAAGAAGAAACATTCACTTTCATCTTAAAAATAACGCACTTTGTATTCTTTTCTCCTACTTTTTTCCTGACTCTCTCTTTGTTTTTCCTCTCTCTTGCACCTCCTATATATGTGTTTTTCTTTTTCTCTTTGTTTTTACTCTACAATTCAAGTTCGGCGGTTTATGAATGTTTTTCAATTTTGTTGTTTTTTGCTGTTTTATTTTTTAATTCAGTATGTATTCAATTGTTTAAGGGCTCTTAGAGGTGAGACCTTCAATTGTTCTGTATCTTTATAATTGTATAATGTTCTATATTGTTGGAAAATAACATATTACAACGTCTGTTCATTTATTACTTGGTATATTTATATCTGAAAGAAACGTTTTAAAATTGTCTTTGTCTTTGAATTGTCTTTAACCTATTAATGAATGCTTACTTATCAATCTCCACGAAGGAAAAGTATATACATAGTTTGAATCATTATCTGCGAACCAAGTCCGGATTCCGTTTTATTTTGTTGGGTTAATGGTATAAAAACCAATTTGAAATAATCCCCATTGTTTATAATGTTGACGATGACTTGGGGTAGGGGGGGGGGTTAAGTAAAGAAAATATAAATTAACCAGAAAATTATTATACATATCAGGTATATCACATCATTATCATTAATGTTTCGGTATCGATAATACAAATACAATGTAATTATTGTGAGCCTTTGTATTAATATGAGCACACCAATGTTCCATGTTTGAATGTACATTGGACCAATTCATAAATAAATGAATGAACGATTACAAAAAATCGCACTATGGACAAGTGATCTTAAAAAAATTCTCCGGCGAATTTCTTGAGTCAGAGATTAAGATTTACGGGTAAGGGTTAGGTTGAGGTTTAAGTGTCGTGTTTGATCAAGGGTAGAAGCTAAGAATTAGCTGGTATCTCTTTGGTTAAAATGAGGATTTGACCGCTGAGGAATTTGCATCTATTTTAGAAAAAAATCCACTCGAGGGCAAATTCATAACCCATAGAAATCTTGTTCGGATTACGTAATACTCTTTACGTCACTTTCCTTTTCGCTCTATTTAATAGGTGATGCACCAAGCTATTAAGATTGCCCAAGTTTGATTTTGCGGAGGTGGTTGTTACCGTTTTTGTTATTATTCTTCGGGAAAATCAACTTGAAAATACCATTTCGAAACGTCAGTTCTGTATTTTTCAGACCACTGAAAACTCTCTGTGTTACCATTTTATCGATACCAAATTAGAATACAATTCAACTATACTAATGTAAAAATGCTTCAGTTTAGTAGATTTGTCATCCTCCCACACATCTATACCTCAAAATAAGTCCAGATTTCTTCCCATTCAACTCAAGTAGATTTTGTTTTGTAGGGTCAAATGTTTGACCTGTTTCTAGGATACAGGTTTTATGCCGATTTTTTATGAAGGCTATTTCGTCCACATCCGAAATGTGTAGGTGTTTGTAGGCTGTAGCTAAAAAGAAAGAAATATTTTATGTGGTTATATAGGCTTCGGTATAATCTTCGGTATTTCGTATAATGGTCGTGATGAATCATTATTCAAGATTTTCATCAAATCCATTTTTTTAATATTGATCTTCACAGCTATTTAATATTGCGTAGAGTGGGTCCTATGTAGTTTTTGGTATTATGGAACGGGGGAGGGAATTATCTGTTTTACTAGATGGGTGAAAAGCGGGTTAATAAGACTCTCTCTCTCTATCTATCTCGCTCTCTCTCTCTCTTTATGTTAAAAATCATGATAAAGTGACACTGAATTAGCATTTAATCGTTTTCCTACCATCTATGCGCCATTATTTTCAACGAGCCTTTTGTTTGATCATTCATCAATATTTGCATCTTCATTTTTGATCGAGACAATTTTCAACCACGGACCCCTTTCGATCTCAACTTGTGTTCCAAGGGCAACATCCCAATCCCAACATGTGGAAATAAATAAACGAAAGACATGGGATATACCAATGAATGACTTGGGGATAAATTATAAGGGAATGAGATGAAGAGAAGAAATTAGTATTCTCTTTCTTTTATTATTCTAGTATTAATAATAGACTTATAACCTACATTGATAGGACGGTACGGACTTCGATCAGGGGGGCGTTTCACAAAACTTGTCATCAGTGACAAATTACAATTTTTTTGTTACAAGCTACGGAAATCCTCGCTTCTGATTGGTTATCAGCAGATTGGTCATATTTTTGTCATTTGTCATTGAAAAAAAAGCTTTGTGAAATGGGTCCCGGGTCTACGATCGTGATGAGGGTAGTGTGTCACCGTGCTTTGGTCTCTGTTGGACCAATACCAACGAATAGTTTGGGTGCAAAGTTTTCGTGGTAACAGTGGATGCGGTAAGCGGACCCAGCCTAAATCCCTCCAAATTTCTCAGAAGGTCCACTACCCGCGATAAAGCGCTTATCCTCGGCAAGAAGAATGTACATGATCTCCTGATATTTGTAGCTTTTAGACTGGCAATATGTCGCATACCATATTTTGGAAGATTTATTAACGTGTTGTTGCAGGGGTGGATCCAAGATTTGTGTAAAAGGGGAAGCGGTATTCCTTAGCTTTGCTTATAAGCAACAGCAGCTGATGAAGAAAAGGAAAAGGAATAATCTTCGAGATTTATCGCTGGATTTTGACTCCTTACAAGCAAAGAAAAGAAAGAACACGGTATTCCACTTGGGTTTCAAGGGGCCCAGGCCGTAGGTGACTCCACCCTCCCCCCCCCCCCCCCTTCAACAAATTCGCATGTGTGCCGTACAGGGTATGTAGAATCGAAGTGTCAGTAGCCTTTTAGACCTGCGGTTACTTGAATGACAGAAATTGATTTATTATTTTACTAGTTCTCTTGAAACGGATGAAAATAATTAATGACATATCAATTTAAGTTTTAACACGGCTTTTATAATACACTTGTAACGCTCCACTTAATCCTTGCTTGTAACAAGAAACATTACTTGTCATCAGTCTTTTGGAACCGGCCTTCTACCCGCCACATCCTTTCTCCAAACTCTACATTAATCCGTAAATTGGCATCGATTTTACACTGCGTAATTACAGATGTCTGACTTCGATGCCACATCTTCGATATCTATACGCAGAATTGCATTACCTGTGATGGATTTGTTTTGTTCCCTTACCTCTTTTTTCTTCTTCTGCGTTCACTCAGTTTTCAGAAAAACCGAGATGTGGTTTTCATTGTTTATGCAAATGGAGGTGAGCATTGGTGAGATAGGGAGCCTAATAGCAGACAAACAACCATGGTGAAGAGTTGAATAAATACAAGAAACAATGAGTCATCGAAGCTTAAACCGAAGTGAATAATGGATTTGAAAGACTCGACGCTGAGAAAATTGCAAGAGATGGGTTTTTACCGCGAAATACGCCACTGTCAATAATGATTAGACCTAGAAGAGAGGGCGCGATTGGATGGTATGGGCACTATGTTGCTACATTACATTCATTGTGTGATATGCATTCGTTAATGTTTGTTCTTTTGTCGGAAGCTTGGAAAATAAATGATACTTGAATGAAGTATACATTGTTTATTATCATTGTCGCAAGCTAAAGTAAACTTGAAGAGAGTTGTGCCCCTGAATTTGGCATTTGTGTTAATGTTCCATTTTCAATTAAAGGCCGATCCAACCCTTGTAATAATTTCATTGGTAATGATTTGTATTCAAAGAAAAAATGAGATTGTAAAAATGGCGAAATTTGAAAAAGATCGGATCAATAATAAGAAAATTGTGAATGTTTAAAATATGAGATCACTAAGTCTATGCGAATCTCGATTTCGCAGTTTGGTCAGTGGGTTGTCACGCAGTCGCGAATAACTCTCCCGTTTGACGTGTACACAAATATATTTAATATACATAAAATACACAGCAAAAATTACCCACACAAGGTACCTTTGGAACAGTCTAAAACGCCCGAGGCGATAACCGAGGGTGTTTGGACTGTTTCGAAGGTACCGAGTGTGGGGTAATTTTACTAATGCCCGACCAAAATGAATTGTATTATTTGTTTTGTAAGATGATGTTTTATAACATGATTATACTATTGACCACTCATAAGTATAATGACTGGTTATTAGTAAAATTACGTGTTAGGTATAATAAATGCCAGGTCACGTCTATGCTCTCAACCAATCATTTGAATAGGATCCGCTTCATCATCTTATAATGTCTGTTATTCTCCAAGGTGCCTTCTCCCTTGGGGCTCTACTCAAAATTTAGTATGGATAGCATATTATTATAGGTCCTCTAAAGAGCAAAGAACCTCCTGAGCCAATTTTTTTTTCTAAAGGAAATTTGAGTCTTTTTGTGTATTGGAACAAAAAAGTTGTCCGCCACTAAATCACAGAGATCCAACCAATTCAGCCAATCTGATTTTTCTGCTTTCCTCTAGTGTAGTTTGCTAAAAATGTTTAATTTCTTCTTAATACAATAAAGTCTTGATTAATAATTTGAGGAATCATTGTTCTTCTTGCATTTGTTATTCTCTGATAGAGGCTGTGTTTAATTTATGGATACGCTTTTAAATATAAACGAAAAGGAAATTAAAAACTGTCCGTAATGGCATGATGGGTATGAATGGCATGACGAGTCCCCTCTTTCATAGTGCGTTCTTACATACTGTCCCCAATTATGATGCTAAAAATATCTGGCAAATGGTGACAAATGCTCTGTATTCCTGGCTTGACAGTTGCTGATTCCCGGTACTCTACCTTGGAAATTTAATGATTATCGAGAAGGAAAAAAAAAGCGCTCGTACAGAACGACAGGTGATTTAGTGAAACGACATTATGATTAGTTCATGATGGACTATTGTCATGGCAACGGTACTGATTACTGACGAAAGCGGATAAAGTGATATGTGTCGTCTGCTAGCCATCTGATTAGAGGAAAACAGCCGGTGTTCGCAGAATGAACTTGGCGTTTTATTCGCCGGTGGCATCGCTTTTTTTTTTCTCCTGAAATGTGTATTTGTGGCGGTGTAATCCTGGAAAGCATTTCATGATTATTTATTGAGTACACATGGAATTCAACAGGTAATGATAGTTTTCGATGAATATTATTAAAAAAAAGAGGATATTATGTCCTTCATATTGAGCCGATTACATTGTATTGCCTTGATGTAAGTGTACTCGGTCCAGGCCAAACAAATAATAAGGCCTATATGATATATGAAAAAGAAAAAGCCCTCATATACATGTATGTTTGAGGGATCAATCAATAAAGAGGTATAGAAGAAGGGAAGAAGGAGTGAGAGAACTTTTTTAAATTTTTATTTATCTGTTTATCAATACATTTAATATATTCACTTATTAATCATAATTAATCATTATTCATACAATTATTATTTAAACAATAATTAATTTATTAAGTTTTTCTTTTTTTAGTTGAAAGTTTTCAAACTTGCAGATAAATTGGATACAACACCCTCTCTTACTGCGCTTAACTCACCTGGTCCTTCACTGTTACTCAAAAGTTCAAGAGAAATCCTGTGCTTTGCTTCTTTTGAAGATATTAATTAATCAGTGTTAGGGATATATTTCTCATTCAACTTTTCGTTCTTTCTCTCAAATACAACTCTATCCGTTCTCTCTCTCAAATCCAACTCTATCCGTTCTCTCTCTCTCTCTATATATATATATATATCTCTGTCGCTCTCTCTTCTCCTCATTCGTATTGCTTACAAGCATCATACATTTTACTTTACATTTACATATTTTGTTTACATTTATCTCTTACTCTTCTCAAACGAAAAAAGAGCAGATAACACAAACACCAAGTAAGACTGATTCCAAACTCCTCGTGCTCTATGCAACCCTTGTTTGGCCCTCCTCCCTTCTTTTTTTTTTTCTTCTTTTTTATTCAACCCAATAGCATGCTTACATACAGGAAGATATACATTATCGGGTAACATCAAACCCGCTCCTTCTAAATTTTTCAGAAAAATCTCGACAAGAAGCTAGGAATCAGTATTACTTGCCTTACCGCCCCCTCCCCCCTCTCCAAAAAAAACCTCCATTCCTTCAAATCTCCCCGCCCTTACTCACTTCACTTCCAGCAAAATCCTTACGTTCACAGCACATTCGTCATCCATTGGACAGGTTCAATTGCTTTTTTCGGGGAAAATGCTTTTTTTTTCTTTCTCCCTCTCATTTCCTCGCTCGCTCAGTCGTTTGGCGGAATCGGTCGTGACATTTAAAGCCGAGCGCCGGGGACTTGGAATCTAATTTCGGAGAGTCGGTAGATTTTGAACATGCTCGCATAACATTAGAGCGAGTGGGGATAAATAGACCATAGTTCTAAGGCACTGGCACTTTTTCCTTAGATGAAGTGAATGCATGTTGCTGCAGACGCCTATGGGTAGGCATTATGTTTATGATGTAAGTCTAGCTAGTATTGTACCGGTAAGAATGTTTACAACATGATACTGGAGTACATGTAGTAGTCATGTAATATTATAGACAAATTTATAAAATATATATGTAGACAGTGTTGACTTGGGTGTAAATACGAATCCCACACATAACCACAATGACCACCCGCATAGCCACTAAATGGGAACTTTATTCTAACTTACTATAACAATAACTGTGTAAAAAATTGTACCAAAACAATATTATGGTCTGATAACGCTTGAATCTCCATAAGGCGATCGCATATTGCACACCAATTCACGTAATTCCTTGGCCTTAATATACGAGGGTCTCCTTTCGAAGACTATCTAACAAAAATTAAAGGCAATACATGTATCCAATCATATCGCAAGCCGACATGATGATATACTAGTCAAACTACTATCCTGAAGACTAAAAAAATTACAATTACACAAAAAAGAAAATCATCACACGAAATAAACGCAAGTACATACTTTGTTTCACATTTCATTAGATTCTTTTTATTACTACATGTACAGTGCATGACATAGACAAAAATATCAAAACACAAGTATTCAAAATATATAGCATATTGCACTTGAAGGCTTTCATAACAAAATTAGAACTGAACCTGCTTTCGAAAGCATGTTCAATATATATATTTACTATTCATTTGTTTTAGTATATATTAAAGTGACACATAATAAACCAACAGGTTTGTTCACATCCCATTACACTGTTTTATAGCACATTGACACGCCTCATTCAGATAGGCCTATTTTCATTTTTTTTCTCTTTTAAATGGAGTACACATGTGACATGAACTTTACATAACTTACACATTCCGTCACGTGTCCAATAATATTTTAGGATGTCGATAATAGGACTAAAACAAATATTAAGTCCTTGAATTTATAATAGGCATATTCGTATATGTCATTTTCTCCATTTATGTCCAAGAGTATCCAATTATAATTGAAAAAGAAATATTGTCCAACATTTTTTCTTTAATCCCACCATAACCAAATCATGTTAACACTTATCATAATGTATCTGGGATAATGCAGATACTCAAATGTTCGTCTCTATTCAACTCCCACACCCCTTTTAGTGCTTTTCAGAACTCCTATACACATGTAATGCATAGAGCCATATTTTCGCATGACCTCCCGAAACTTCTGACCCTCAAAATGAAAGCCTTAAAAATGAAATATGATTGACTTTTTCCCTGTTTTTAAGCAGGTCGATCTCATCATAATCCCAGAATTTGCCAAGCAATGACCCAAAGTGACCCGTAGACCGTGGCGCGAGCCAAGCCTTTCATGAAAAAAAAGGAGGGAATTTGACCCTCCAATTTAATGTACCCCCAGTTTAATTCTTACAATTAACAAGAAATGAAATACCTATGTCTGGGACTTAAATTGCAATTTACGAGGAAAAGTGGAGTCAACAGTTATCTATTTCTTTCTCACATATTCAGTTGAACCTACAAATTGTTATTATTTGCGAAGTTTGCTCTACCGAAGCATCAAGGTAAATCCATGGTATCTATCCCATACGTTACCGGCCACGTCATGTATTACATAGTAAAATAATTACTAGGCCTGCTTGATATGAGTATAGGGATGCAATGAACAGTTGACTTCTCCTTGACTTGACATGTAATAAATATTGACTTCAAAAGCCAATAGTATGGTATTATCATTCTTTAACATTTTACAGCCACCATGTCATTTATAGGTTTATATCAATAATTTAAAATCGTTAATATAACTGATTGGCACAATATTTATGTCGAGAATTATATGCAGACAGGGTGATGATGTTGATTTTGGGAATGTTTAGGAAGATAATGCCACATTACAACAGTAAAAAGTGCGAACATTTCCGTTGTTCCAAAGAGTCAAAAACTTAGATTGCAGCCTCGGTAATACCGTTTTTTAAATGTAACATCCAATGAGGTAACTTATTATCATAATCGTTGTGTCAAAATAAATGATGATCCTTTTGAAAAACTGACTTTAAATACGGGGAATATCTCATGGCGCAAAAGCACTGTTGGGTGAAAATATCGGACCACATATCTCGCTACTGTGAAATATGTGTTATCAGAACCTTAGAAAAATAAAATATCGCGTTTTTGGAGGCAAGGAAATGTGGCGGTTAATTGATATTAAGCAGGCATTTAATGTTGAATGTCCTGAGTAACACCGAAATATTTTGGCAATTCTAAATACATGTTCAGGTACCAAAGAGTAAGATTTGCTAGGCCCTTACCATGTCTATGGCTATAGGCTTTCTCTGTCGTATACATAATATATGCATGTACTGTGTGCTTGGGTTGGTTGTGTACACTACCCACATTGCATTCACAGAAAGGAGTAGTGACACTGACTCGTATATACGGTACACACAAACAGTACACAGCCGCACATCTATTCTGATTTATCTCTTCACAAAGGTACGGTGTATTTTAAATAACCTCTACTGTATTTACCTATCCCTCTCCCTGCTCTATAATTTAGCGGCGGATTCCTGGAACTTGGGTTATTGTCGCGGATGAATAGCGGTTTTTAAATAAACAGGATCGTCCTGGTAAAGTACACGTATACATTTGCAAACCTAAAGATTGACCACTCGTGATCTGTATGCACAATATTTGACGTTTGATACAGGCCTACCAAGCCAACAGTACAAAATACATGCATAGTAATGCAGATCCTTGTCATTAATAATGACCACGCTTTGGACTGTAAGTAACTTTAACAAGAATCGACAAGGCTAATGACTAATTGATCGAGTCATTTGAAATTGTCAAAGTATAGGTCAAAAGCCTTCGTGATTCAGTAAAAATTGAAAGTACGTAGGACACTGGAGTACATACATCACAAGATCGAAAGTGCCTCACTTGGTCAACCATATCGTACAGACAATGGTTAATTACTTGTAGTGGTCAAAGGCGGGTTCAAACGATGGCCGTCCGGGCATACTACATGATGACTCATGCTTATAACTTTTCCCTTACTTTACCAAAATAATTGAAGAACTTAATCAAGTGGTTACGTATAATTGCGTTAGTGACATTTTTTCATCAAATAAAGGAGAAAGGACGTTTTCAACGAGCCAAATCAAACTTCAATTCTCCGTAATGATAATGTAAAGGTAATAGTACCAAAGAGAATATTGAAGGAGAGTGTCAAACATTCCAATTTCCAATACAAAGCATCGGCTATTATGTAACCCAAATCAATATCGGCAAACGATTTCCTCCGCCATTCCAAATAAAATTATTATGCATACTCGGTCAGACAAAACTGAATTTGTAACAAGTCGAACAATTGACAACACGAATGTGCTTCCTTTCTCGTTGTTCGTATGGCCAATACAATTGAGAACCACATCCGCAATATCCGCTATCACATGGATATTTCGATTTGATGTTATTTCTTACTAAAGTAAAATAATGAAGACTCAATTTGGACTTACTCACGATTTACAAAGGTAATAAAAATGGCATGTAATGTTCACAAAACTACTGGCAATTGCCAAAGCCTCTCTTCTCTTGTGGTAAAATAAAATAGATTCACAGTATTTGCAGTGCTTGTTATTTTGAAGGAAATTGTCCAATTTCGGGGTACAATCTATTGCATCATAATACGCCAACACCATATTTGGCTGAATTCGCAATTAATGATTCTCTGTGAGCACAGCGAACCAGTTTTCCTACCAAAAAATACTTCAACTTGCCTTCATAATTATCTTGAGTGTGAGAGAAATTCAATATTATAATATTATGATGACAATTCCTTATGAGCCTAACGGCTAGGGCCATGCCAATTTAAGCACAGTTTTGCCCGACACATGACCTGTCTGTCCGATATAAGCATAACAAATTCTTTCAAAATGCCAATTCAGTTTTATATTCTTTTCATGAGTAAAAATTATTATTAAACACTGCCATTTTGTATGACGAAAAATGTATGTTAATAATGAATAAATGCAAGGTAGATTTTACTATTGAACTCTGCATGAACTCTTGAAAAGAGAGGAAAATGAGTTGGGAAGTGGAGATATCAAACGCCGGATACAACACAATGGCATTTCCTTCTGTATAACCCTTTCTTCCTCTTCAGGTCAACTACGCTACGAGTACAGTTTGAAAGTGAGAGAGAAGCAAGGCGGAGAGAATGTGATGAAGAACAAGCGTACACAGGGCATAGGGTCAGTCTGTGGTCATTTCCTCGCCTTCTTGAAGAATAGAACTACGTAGTGTTGTGGTCAAATCGTCGCCCACAATGAATACCCACAATGGTTGCAGAGAAAAACCGCTGCGGATCAGGCTCGGACTGTTTTCCATGAAAATTACCACACGGTGTAGGTGATACACTTCCAAGCAGGACGTGGTTGGAACAAAAGACAAAAAGAGTCTTGGAGGGAACGAAGAAAAAATCCTTTGTGTACGAGTAGTGGGCCAAGGTTCAGGGAATCTTTTGAGTAATCAAGCAATCACAGGAAAGACGGGTAGTCATTATGATCTCATAAGATGTGGTAAAATCCAGAAATGGTGAGGGATCACAATGCAAAATGTTGATAATTTATAACTTTCCGTGTCATCAACATGTGGAAAGTGAATGAGGTATGCGTCTGAAATGTTACGTTGAAATGACCATCACGAAAAATATCCGTTTGTTTCAATTAAAATTGCTTCCCGTAATCGTAAAGATATTCAGTTAAATTATTTAGGTGAAAACACGTGTGGCATTCCATGTTGTTTGCAGGTTCCATTTTCTCCAGTCACAAATTGATTCATGTATTATATAGTATGCCTAACTTTGACACGATATAGCTGCTTTAAAATAAGCACGAGTGTTTCACATTTATGACCAAGTGGAATGAGGATCGATGCAAATTAAATGTGTCTTTATGTCGAGTGTCTCTTTACCTTCCTCGGGGAAATAGGCGCATTCCTGCCCTCCGAAATGTACCACGTAATCCGAGACACAATCATTAAAATTTGAAGTTTAGGCTACGTCGTCTATATCCCAGATGGATAAAAACATATATCATAGACTGAATGGGTATGCCTGAACGTATTTCTTGAGTGTACGTGGTATAGATAAATCATTAACATATCTGGGTTCTACAGTTTTGTTGACGGTACAGCGACATAAATGCTGCAGACTGGGCACTTTAGAGGTGAGTGGTTTGATGATTTGGGCCTCGGTGTCCTTTCGGCCCGATGGCTCGAGCCAAACTAACTGTCCCGATCTCGTTTTTGGTTTAATAGTTGAGCCGTTCCCGTTAGCGTCCACAAAATTTTTCTCCCGGCTCATCCTCATGTAGTACTGTAATAGTTTGATGACACAATCGAAGCTTGGCACGGATCTGCGAAGGGATTCCTCAGAGTCGAGCATAAATAGTCCATCTTCATATTCTATCCTAACGCTGGTTGTCCCTCGCGGCGTCTTGACGCTAAGCGTGTAGAGGTAACGATCATCAGAACTGTCCCGGACCAAAAAGGTCCCATTTGAGCAGCTTTTCAGCTTGAGTTTAGCTTCACGGTATGTCATGGCACCATGATACCAACCCGACATCTGGAGACTATTTAATGTGTTGATCAGTCTTTCCAGATCTTCCTGAGTGGTACGCGGTTTGGCCGGTGGTAGCTGTACCTGGCCCGCTGGCGCCGGCATGCCCCGTCGAGCAGTCCGACAGTTTTGATGATGGTTCATGGTGTGTGGCGGCATGTGGCTACCACGCTTGCATACAAAGAAATAACAGGTTCCGATACAAAAATATCACAGAATCGTTGCTAGAGACCTGGCACTGGTTGATCCAAGCATGATAATAATACACGGAATACTGCAGTGGTGTCTGATCGAGGGAGAAGAGTACACGAACGCTGTTGGATAGAGCGTATATTCCTCGGATAATACCTGAAGTTATGAATCTTGAATGTCCGTACGAGTGAAATACATAATACTGACGGCGACTTTAGTCTAGTAATTCATAATGTAGAGTTGAGAAGTAGTACTATAAAATAGTAATGTTTCCAGCAACGCCAGCACAAGCGTACACCAAGAACGCCAAATTGTACTCTGGCCTGTAGCGCACTCAGCGAGCGAAGTAAAAAGGTAAGATGTCAGCCAAGCAGAGAGATTCCAGGAATTAGATTAGCAGGCCAATGTCCCTGGAGAGAGACAAAGAGAGAGCAGGAGAGAAAAAAGGGAATGCCGATTCCGCTTCTCCGACTCGGACCGTAAACACACAAGCCTAAAATGTGAAGCGAAGAAATTGCACTCACACACACAACAAGGCATGTAAAGAAGACGTCGTATTCCTTGGCTATGGGCTTTTACTGAATGTCCATCCAGAATGAGACACTTCGCCGTGAACAGCTGAATTATAAAGAATATAATCCGTGTACGAAGTTCAAAAGACCCTGTAGAATTTCCACGAACAGCATCCTCATTATATCGTGTATAGCTTATACTTCCTCTTTCTGCTATTTTCAGGGCCCGCTGCAGTGAATTTGCAGTGAGAATCAGCTGGACTGTTATTGTAATACACGTAACTTGGCGCTTGCTCAGATATCGTCGAATCGCCGGCGAAATGTGGATCAATGCGTACGTTCGTACGTGTTGCGATGCAAGTGCGTGGAGTGAGTGGACAAGTGTATTATGAAAACGGTAATGAATATTCATTACTCGAAACGAGGAAACTATAACGTTGTCGCATTCATAACGTGCACACGTACCACATACGGTCACGGCGAGAACAGGCAGCTATCTTGTGGCTCCGCCCATAAATTCCACGTTCATCACTTTATTGCTTGGATTATTCCAATGCGCTACAATTATGGGGGTGTTTTGGTCGTGTTGTTAGTTCACTCTATTTCATTGGTTCTCAACTGCCTATATTTCCTATATAATCTTACAAAATGTATAAGGTTCTATAGTTTGAGAGGTATCATGATGGCTTGAAATTAATATTTACTTCAAAAATATTACAAAAATATATGTTTAATTACCAGCAATACCCTCCAAGTGAATACGACAATCCAACAATTGATCAATTACCGAGTAACATTCCTGCAACCCTCTGATTGGTCAAAACGTCTCGGCTATTGATTTTTATCCTCCTATTCCAGTGAACGCTGTATCGAAGCCAATAAAAACCACACACTACACACCGAATAACGAGAAAAGCGATGAGTGATATTCGTTTGCTCAGAAACTGTACTCTACAAAAAGGAAAGAGAAACGTTTTCGTGCATGCAGGATTTTTGTGAAACTACATCGTAAAAGACAATGCCGTTCCAATTGACAAGGATGTTACAACTCAAGAACAATTGATCACGCTGTCTTTATTCATCTCCAATGCTAGGAAAAGTTACCAAATTCCGCTTCATGTTCAAATTAGCCAAATTCCATCTGTGAAAAAATATGACAATGTCGGCAGAGGGTAATTATTTGGGTTAAATTAGTCCTGAAAATTCTGTAACAAACAAAAACATAACATAAGATCAAGATATATAAGTAAATAAGTAAATTATGGTGGCTCCTAAGGGACACGCAAACGCAAAATTTGACGTATACCTTTGCAACAAATTTGTGGATTTTCACGTCAAAGACGTGAAAATCCACAAATTTGACGTATACCTATGCAACAAATTTGTGGATTTTTACGTCAAAGACGTGAAAATCCACAAATTTGACGTATACCTATGCAACAAATTTGTGGATTTTCACGTCAAAGACGTGAAAATCCACAAATTTGACGTATACCTTTGCTTGGTAATTTTTTCTTTTTTCTGTACTCAATGGCACTGAAGGGACACGCAGACATGAAAATCTGCGTCCGATATATACGTCTGCGTCTCCCAAAAGGGAAACGCAGACGTGAATATTGGACGCAGATTTTCCAGCAGATTTTCACCAGGAAGATAAGCTTATATGTATGGTGGCTCCTAAGGGACACGCAAACGCAAAATTTGACGTATACCTATGCAACAAATTTGTGGATTTTCACGTCAAAGACGTGAAAATCCACAAATTTGACGTATACCTATGCAACAAATTTGTGGATTTTTACGTCAAAGACGTGAAAATCCACAAATTTGACGTATACTTATGCAACAAATTTGTGGATGTTCACGTCAAAGACGTGAAAATCCACAAACTTGACGTATACCTTTGCTTGGTAATTTTTTCGTTTTTCTGTACTCAATGGCCCTGAAGGGATACGCAGACATGAAAATCTGCGTCCGATATTCATGTCTGCGTCTCCCAAAAGGGACACGCAGACGTGAAATTGGACGCAGATTTTCTTCTTCTTCACGTCCTGGACGTAAAAAGACAATAAAACCCTTGCATAGGTATACGTCAATTTTGTGGATTTTCACGTCTTCGACGTGAAAATCCACAAATTTGTTGCATAGGTATACGTCAAATATATACGTCTACGTCGGCCCAAAAGGGACACGCAGACGCGAATATTGGACGCGAATTTCTTTCCAGTAAGCTGAGCACCAGGAAGATAAGTGTATATGGGTTTGTTCAACTATGTTTTAAACAGCTTTATCTCGACATTAATTGTACACCACTTCATTCTATGTTATGGACTAAAATTGATATATACTATAGAAAGCCTAGATACATTACGCTTTGAAATGTGTAAACATATTTTGCCTGTACCAAGCAATTACTTCTTTTTTGTGCATCTTGTTGCCATTTGCCCCCCCTCCTATTACACCCTTTTATTCTCTCTCTATTTCTTTCCATCTCTCTCTATCTCTCCTGTCCTTCCTCCCTTCCCATTCTCTCTGTACTATGTGTATTCGAATTTCGACAGAGAGAGAGAGAGAGATCGAGAGAGAAAAGGAGAGAGGGGAGAGACAGATTGGGAGAGAGAAACGTTGAAAGAGGAGAGAGAGGGGATAAACAGATTGGGAGAAAGATGAATTAAGAGGAGAGAGAGGGGGGAGAGGGGATAAACAGATTGGGAGTGAGAAACGATAAAGAGGAGAGAGAGAAAGGGAGAAAGGGACATTGGGAGAGAGAAATAGAGAGGGGCAGACAGATTGGGATAGAAAGAGGAGAGAGAGGGAGAGACAGATTGGGAGGGAGAAAGGAAAAGATCGAGAGAAGGGGGGAGAGAGAGAGAGAGTGGTGGGACATTAGGAGACAGAGGAGGGAGAGAGAGAGATGGAAAGAAATACAGAGACAATAAAAGGGTGATAGGAGGGGGGCAAATGGCAACAAGAAGCACAAAAAGAAGTAATTGATTGGTAATGAGAGAAGAAGAAAATCAACAATTTGAGCTATATTCAATGCATTTGCATTTCTTTGTGATTTTGTTGTCTCATTTTGTCTGAATTGAAATTGTAGACATGATGTTTAGGAGCCACGTACATACTCTACTGCTCTCTATTAACATATCCTTTTCTCTTCACCTTCCTTTTCCCCTTTCTCTCACTCCTCTATTTCCCTCTTCTTCTTTTTTTTTATTTTGTATCTCTCTCTATACGATTTCGTCATGAAAATGGTTTTAACAAAAAATCATTGTAGGCCTACGGTATTTATTTGCTGTTGGTAACTAAATTAATGAAACAAATGAAGTCCACATAATTTATGGTACCAATTTTGTATTGTTATTGTTTCATAACTTCCTCTATTAGTCATCTGATTGTCCTCAAACAATAACATGTACGTTGCAACCTGTAGCATTCCATTGCCAAGTGCATTCTTGCTGAAAACAATAACAAGTGAGACTGTAGAGACACTGAATATAGTCTGCAGGCACAGACCCTAGTTTGACACTTTACCCCAAAAAAAATCATTTTGCCTTGAGAGAAGCCTAACCCAGCTACCTACTGGTTGTGTCAGGAGCAGCTATAGTACATGGCCTATGGTAGTCTTATAGTGCAGACTCTCTTTACTCTCTTTTACGACTGACCACGGTTTGTGCCTGCAAACTACACTGAATAAGTTAGGTGTAGGGTCTGCAATTAGAAGACTGTGAATCTGGACAGAGTATTCGATACCAGCTGGTAATCCCTTTATCAGTAACTAGGGGCAAACAAACCCATGTACGCTTATCTTCCTGGTGCTCAGCTTACTGAAAAAAAATTCGCGTCCAATATTCGCGTCTGCGTGTCCCTTTTGGGCCGACGTAGACGTATATATTTGACGTATACCTATGCAACAAATTTGTGGATTTTCACGTCGAAGACGTGAAAATCCACAAAATTGACGTATACCTATGCAAGGGTTTTATTGTCTTTTTACGTCCAAGACGTGAAGAAGAAGAAAATCTGCGTCCAATTTCACGTCTGCGTGTCCCTTTTGGGAGACGCAGACATGAATATCGGACGCAGATTTTCATGTCTGCGTGTCCCTTCAGGGCCATTGAGTACAGAAAAAACGAAAAAATTACCAAGCAAAGGTATACGTCAAATTTGTGGATTTTCACGTCTTTGACGTGAACATCCACAAATTTGTTGCATAGGTATACGTCAAATTTGTGGATTTTCACGTCTTTGACGTAAAAATCCACAAATTTGTTGCATAGGTATACGTCAAATTTGTGGATTTTCACGTCTTTGACGTGAAAATCCACAAATTTGTTGCATAGGTATACGTCGAATTTTGCGTTTGCGTGTCCCTTAGGAGCCACCATAGACATACAAGGCCATGGAAATTGCTTTAGGATGATTTTTTTTTCTCAAGGAGTTACGAATTTGTAACGACTGTGTTTTGTTGAGGATTTGTAAAGTATAAAGATATTTACGTTTGACACTCCAAAAAAGCGGTAGACTCGATCTATATCCTTGGCCGTATAGTTAGCCAGCTTCCGAGAAGAAGAGCCCTGGGTCCTACGTTGTGAAAATAATCATTGAAATTAACAACAGTATGTCATTCATATAAAGTTATTACAAATTTTGATGTGCACGTTGTATGGTTTCCGTCGCAATTTACAGGCTTATAGAATTGACTACAAATTACTCTTTTGTTATGTAACTGGTGAAACCCTTCAAATGTCGCCCCTCGAAGTTTCACCCCTCGATTTCTTATTAGGTAACATACAAGATTGACCCTCGCCATAGCTATGCGAAAGTCTAATTAATGCCCCGGCCTTATCAATATCAGATACGAAAGGAGGTCAGTTTCCAAGAAACCGCAAAAAATGGTCAATTTGCGGATTTGCCTTGGCCTATTTACACTGATTGAACAAATGCCATGGGACTGTCGCAGAAAAAGAAGGGCTTTTTGTAATGTAAACTGCGGTATTATTCTGCGACGAGAAACAAAGTTGGTACTGTGATATCAGTCCAGTGTATCGGAAATGATATTTTTTAGGTTGAGTTTTATCTGATTTTACCTTAGAGTTGGTGGGGTGGGTTATCCAGGAAAAAGTGGAATATAATTATGATTTATGGAGGTATGTCCGTAACAACTACACCCGCAATTGTTGTCATTCTGATTTACCGATTCTCAACAAAATGCAGGTATTCGTTCAAAACCGGACGTTTACCATTTTCACCTAGGCTTATTATTATAATAGTATGGGTCAGGTGCTTTTAATGCTGGGATAGATAAACAGAAGTTTCGCCATTTCCAAATAGAAAAATAAACTGAAATCGGCTTCCTCGTCACGTGTATCTTAAGTTTTCAGTCCTTGAAACCTAATTTTGGTATTTAAACAAATTATAGAACTATCAAGTACCCCCCCCCCCTCCAAGTCCAACACTCTTTTGTGTTTCTTTGTGAATTTTAATTTCATGGCCAAAGGCCGTAAAACCATGCATGGTCAATGATTAAACATAAAGATCCCTTTCGCTATAGCTGGAAACCATACTGTAGAATAATCTCTTCCCATCAATATTGCACGAATTCCAAATTTCCTGGCATTTTTATGATTTAATCAGGGAGATCTCCATGGCCTTCGACCAAGCACACAGAAACACACAAGTGTGTTGAAAACTAACTGCAGAATAAACTCTTCCCATCAATGATGGGGCAATGTGCACGAATTACACAATTTTCGGCATAAATTTTGAATTAATTTTGTTTTGTCTTTTTTTTAAATAAATTAACTATGGAAGCGGCAGAAGCAAATCACATACCACGGCATTATTAGTGAATCATACGAGGTATAATGGTTCTTAAATATCTTAGTTTACATCTATCAATTATTATAGTACGAATGATACTATTGTGTATATAAAGCTATACAATCATATTTGTTATCCCAAAGAGCATGGAAACTTCCCCGCAGAGTGTGGGTAGGAACTTGGTACACTTTAAAATCAGGAATATATTTACAGGATCACTGCATGTATTCAGTGATTACGTTGCCCCTCACCCCCCCCCCCCCTCTCCTCCTCTTTATCTCTCTCTCTCTCTATTTACATTCATGTTGTGTCCCTATGTCCCAGGTCAGTTTAAAAGCACTCTTTATATTTACAACGTCTGTTGATCGCCTGTTATTGTGTCGAGAGTTTGAAAGGGAAGACCCCCTGTGATTAAAAAAAAATATATACAAACTTCCATTAGGCCTGCACAATACCACGTATCCTTCGAGCGGCGTGGGGCACAACCGACATAAATAGATGCTTACCGGGAAATGAATGAAGGGGACTGTATACAATGAATTGCATTTCTATTGTCTGTGGGGCACTCTCGGGACCTGGACCATGTCATGGACAGTCCTACTCTAAGGCCGGTCTGGTCTATTTTGAGAAAGTGGATCAATAGATATTGATCGAACGGAAACAGGGTGTGAAGGACCAATTCTTGATTTCGACTTGTGATCAATAGTCATGGCATAATGTACTTATTCAGCATGAGATAACGTGATTGTCACAATCATTCTCGAATGGTGTCTCGGTAGTGTGACACTGAAATTTGTTAGCATACATTTGATTGTTTCTTATGTGTATTTTTTTAAGTATATTATATAAACCCCGTCTAATAAACAGTTTCAACTAATCGCAACTAGGTACAAGTCATAAGAGATAGGAGACTGGAAACTTGCGATTGATTCGGACAAATCGCAACTCTCTATAAAACGGGGCCCTGCTATAGTAATACATATCTCATTTTCTGTCAATCCTCCCTGCTCATTTTTAGCATACATAACTATAACTTAAAATAGTTCATCACATTATATATACATTGCTTTGAAGAACATAACAAAACAAGCCGAACAAACAAACAAAAAATAAAGAAAACACTGCTGAAAATCACTAAATTAGATAATATGATTATATAACAATGGAGAAACCAATCAAAATCATAATCAATATAAAAGCCGATTTATCATTAAAACATATATTAAGAAACACATCAAAAATAACCAAAAGCACTAATTGAAATTAAAACAAATTTGCATTCCTTCAGCCTATGCTGGGCTTCATAATTGTAGTTTGGAATTCATGCACATTTTAAAAGGCTGTATAACCATGGACCTACTATATCTAAGCTTATAAAAAAAAACACTGGTAACTTTTTGATCAAATTGACAAAAACAATTACGTCGAAAAAGGCCGATATCATATTTATCATATCTGTTTGTGAATTTTCTCGTTACAATCAGTGGTTAACCACAATCAGACAGACACAATTTGTTTGTCCCGTTTTGTCTGCACATCGCCTTCTCTTTGACAGAAATCTGACTTCAATTTTAATCCGTTATTCTACAGTTCTACCACACATATACCATTTGAAGCTAACCGCACTATGACAACTAATATGAATGATGGAATAGGAATAACTAGAGCGGATACATTTCCCCCAGTATTACTGGATTGTGTGACTCCCTTTAAGCACCTGTTCTATTTTGAATTAGTTCCAAACCGATTACCTGCGATTTATTGGTTTCTGAGTAGATTAGGCTGGCCTCCGCTTCAAAAGTTCACTCATTCATGCCCTCCGATTTTTATTTTTATTTCCATTTTTGGAGTGGCACGAGGCCAGGCCCTGATGTGACAAAGCGACAATAGAGGCTAACGAACTGAAACGAAAATCACATCACATTAGTTTTGCCTTTTCAGTTTCAAAAAGGTATACTCACAAATCTAAAGTGTTAAATCATCACTTAAAGGGGGTGAGGAGTTACCAATAAATGTCAGACTAACACGAGGAACATGCTAGATTCAGCCTTTATAGTGCTGAATCCAGCAAATCCGTTTGTGTTAAAGATAAAGGTGAGTTCTGGTCATGCGATTGCATTGTGAAAGAAAAGGTGTGGAATGGATCAGAAACAGTTGATCATGTAGCATGTAAGTAGTGGTGTGCACTGCAAGGTTCTGGAGTCATCAAAATCATAATAAATTTGGCCGAGTCTTGGTAAAGTAACAAGCACTGTACACAGAAAGCAATATATGGGACAACACACATGGTGTCGGGGCTAGTACTACCTTGATTTCCTTGTCTTTCTATGCTCATAACTCAGCCAGTATACATTTTCTTCCAAGATTGTTTGGCACGTGTCATCTATTTGTAATCTTGAACATTCAGTGTAAGTTTCGTTTGATTCTGTGAGAATTGATTTTTTTTTTTTTTTTAACCAGAACTGGAGTTTATCTTTAATCAGTATATATTGTAAAGAATGGTGGAGTGTTATTTAGATTGCGTCAATTTGCCCCAAGGCGAACTGTAATATTATTATATAAAGCATTTATACAACCACACATTTCTTACGGAATAAAGGTGGGGGGGGGGGAGCACTTGTAAGATTAACCTAAGAAGTATATTTTATTCTTAGAAAATGGCAGTTCGTGCTATAACATTTAGTGTGGGGGGGGGGGGGGGACTCAAACAACTCCACTATCTGGAAGATTGCGAATCCTTAATGTGTATAATTAATTTGTATTCATGTTTGATCGAGTTTATAACAATTTGCCTCAAATTTTAATAGAATACAGTGACATTATAGAGCAAAGCTATTCTACAAGACAAAAAGAAGGTGGACAATTATTACGTCTTCCAAAATTTAGAATGACACAATCTCAATTTCCATTGCCTTTTGTGGGCAATGAGTTTCGAAAAAGATTATCTAATGTCGGTTAACCAGGTGTAGAAATAGGTTTCGGAATTCTGTTAAATCACACGAGAGAGGCGGAATAATACGAAGGATTAATAACCAAATAGTATGTAACAGGGAGTCATGGGATGAATTACGTAAGTGGTTTAAGTTAAAGGGTCTATCTCTTGATAATTATTATTGGAATGAATCTACAGTTTGTTGTATTTTTATTTCTTAAAGATGGTCATGCGATTGCATTGTGAAAGAAACGGTGTGGAATCGACCAGAAAAGGTTCATCATCTAGCATATAAGAATTTGTGTGTATTGCTTTGCAAGGTTCTGGAATCATTAAAATGATAAGAAATTTGGCCACGTCTTGGTAAAGTTACAAACACTGTACACAGAAAGATGTATATGGGACTACGCGAACACGTGGCGTAAAAATCCTACCCTGGAGTTTTACGATGATACATGACATATTTAGAATATGAAGGCATTTGAAGAGCCATGCTTTTCAGGGAACATGTCTTATCTGATGTTCTTCCACACTTGCATAATAAGAATGATAACGCTCACAATTTATTTTTCACCTCTTCCCAGAACTCAAACTTCTCTTTAAAGGCCATCTGCCATACTTCATTATGAGCCATACTGTCCTCTGTCCATTGAAGAACCCTATGAGAACATACCCCCCCCCCCCCCCAAATTGCCATTGGTTTGCGGAATTCAGATTTATAAAATACATAGTTACATCGATTATAATATGCAACTTGCTGACCTAATAATATTATAATTTGGTTATGCTCTAATTCTTAGTAAGCGTATTCAGAATTCATGGATGACCAGGCGAATTGGATGAGATAGACAAGTAGACGAGAAATTTGAACCTTATTACATGTAGGCTACTGATGTCGTGCCAAATTTTTATTGTGGCGTGGAATTGACTCATTAATTTTGTGGCTTCATAATTCGGTCATTGGATTTTTCTTTTCTTTTTGTATGTGTGGAACTACCAGAGATTATTTCCACTGGCTCATCTTCCTCATGTTGCTACTCCTTTAAACATGCATGGTACAGAATGGTACTAAGGTATCTCAAAAGAATTGTCAGATCTATATCACGTTTTTCCGGCACAGTTTCAAGAGAGAAAGAGAAAGAGACAGACACTGAGACAAAGAGAAAGACGGAGAAAGAGCGAAAGAAAGAGAGAGAAAGAAGAATAGGAAGAGAGAGAGAGAGAGAGAGAAGAGGGAGAGAGACAGAGAGAACGACAGATAGGGAGAGAATAGAGAGGATCATTAATTTGTATCATGCCGCGCCCAAGGACTGCAAGGAAGGACGCATATTTATCTCTATTGCATGAAGAATCCGGTTGATGCTGAATCAATTGAAAATATTTTGTGTAAGCAATTGACTTAATCCGAATGCTGAATAGCGTCCAGGAAAAAATTATTAGTAGGCCTTCAGTAATTCAAATAGGTCTGTATAGCACACGTGGTGCAAAGATACATTAGGGCACCACCCCACCCTCTCCCGGGTAGCGTTTTTTTTTTTTCTCGGCGGCACAGATTGGGGTTAGATGCGTGTTGAGCCTATGGTAAAGTTTAGGGTGAGGGTTAGGGTTAGGGTTAAATCAAGACCTCTTTTTTTTTTAAAGCCCCAATCTGAGCCGCAGAAGAAAATAACGCTCCCGGGTAAGGGAAGGATTGCATTCCATCTGTTTATCAAAGTTGAATGTATACTGCACTGTAATAGGCCTACAGGAAGAATGACAGCCCCTAGTTATACTGCTAACTTTTCCAAGAAGCAAATGGCTTTGCAAATCTATGCTATGGTGGCAAATATATTTTTTCGCGCCGGTTTTGATGTCATGGCGCCGAGCGGGATTATAGTTGCGGTGTATGAGCCATTGGTTTGGAAAGCTGCCCGTATGTCCTACTCAGAAGTCATCCCCGATTGTATTGTTCAGTTACACGATTCCTGGTTCTACCCGTGATTGACATACAGACCCGTACTGCCTTTAAATACAGTAATAATGATAATATCTATATTTCACTCATGTCCGTCTCAGGGGATATCCAAGTCGCCTAAACTGTTATTACCCTGGCTTCAGCCAATCTGCATATTAAGAGCATTCAAGAAGTAAAATCCTACCAGGTACCCATTAACTGCCCCTAGGTGGAGAGTGGCAAAAGTTGACTAACGTCTTGCCAAATGGTAAAAGAAGGAGTGAAACTTAGGTAAAATATGCCTCCCATCTCCCTGAATAATTATAATAATGACAATTTGTTTAAGGAAACAGATTCAATGCCCTTATGCCCTTTATTACCAAGACCTTCGGATAGATTCACAAGCAAGTACTAGTTTCCTTAGCATTCAGATCTAAGTAATCACGCTTTTTCTGCAGTGAGAGGATATTTATTTGCCCCATCGGTATGAAAGGAGCAGTCCTGATCTATGATTGGCTGTGTTAGCGCGGTCACGTGACAAACAACTCGCACAGCGGCCCCACGCTCCATTTCAGCTAAAATGTTAACAAATCCCCCTGTTGTACACGTTAGCTCAAACATGCTTAGTATCTTCTTAGTATCTTCTTTTAATAACAGAACTCGCATAAGGGTCTCTATCTGTTCACATAGATCATAGAAAACTGACACAGTATTAGATGAAATTGTGCAGGAAGTTTGCTGCACAGTTGTTCAGAAACTTTCGTGACTGGCTCCCAGAGGCGAGGTCATCTCGTCGCCAACTCCGAAACGGTGATAAATTGATAGAAACCAGATGCAGAACAGAACGCTACCGAAAAAGTGCCATACCTTACATAGTCCGGCTAGCGCATATTTTTTTTACACAACTGTTTAGCCACTTCAGTCAATTATACTGTGCAAACGACTAGAGACAGAGTCTAGCATTACCCTTAGCAGTTTTGTTGGATTGCTGGAGCTGTACAGTATGTGTACATAATTGTTATTTGTTTCGGGTTAAATATATCCTCTCTTCTCTTTCATTATGTATTTCTGTGTTCTTTTTCAATCTATCCTCTTCTCTTTTGTCATGTATTCCTGTTTTTCTCTTCAATCTATCCTTTTTCTCCTTCGTTATATATTTCTTTGTTTTTCCTTCAATCTATCCCCGGCCAGTTCTCCTAATTCGTTATGTATTTCTTTAGTTCTCCTTTATTTTAACATCTTCTCTTTTGTTTTATGTATTTCTTTGTTTCTCCTTCAATCTATCCTTTTCTCCTTCGTCATCTATTTCTTTGTTTTAATCTGATAGATTCCCTTTCTCCTTCTATATGTATTTCCCTGTCTTTCCTTAGTTTATAGATCTATGATCCTCTTAGCTCTTTAATTATGTATTTCTATGTTCTTCCTTTGACTTATCCTCTTTTCTTTCCTTATGTATTTCCTTGTTTTTCCTTCTCCATATCCTCTCCACTATCCTTGTTTTCCCCTTTCTATGATCTTCCCTTCCCTGGGCCGGTGTACGTGCTTGCACATAGTGCGCTGACGACCTAGACTCTTTCACCAGAGCACTACTTGGAATATTTTCGCGAAAAAGGCTAAACAGTTGTGTAAAAAAAATATGCGCGTCCGGCGATTGAACACAGAATTGTAATCTCTTATACATACATTTTTAATGGAAATTGCTTTAAATTGCATTGATTAAGTTATGTAACCATTTGTTGTTGTTTTTAAGAAGATAATTTTGTTCGATATATCTTTATTTAAATTTAATTTTTACTTTCCTTAAAACGTTTAATTTGTTTATTTGTTTGTACTTTCCTAACAACTTTGTGCAATACATTTAACTTATTACCATGTGAATTTTGTAAATCGATGATTCACTTCGAATGAACAAAATTATCTTTTATCATTCCAAAGTTGAGTTTTTAATTTGAAATATAATCTTTTGCAATTTCTCATCTTGTCTTTAGATGTCTGCAATGGTTTTAAAATTTAAATAATCGCTAAAACTCCTGATGTAATTTGAACAACCCATTTTCCTAAAACTCACCTTTGAACTCTTTGGTTTTCTGTTTATATATTTTATATTTGATTTTTAATTTATGTCAAACTATGTTTATTGTATTTGATATGTATATTTTTGTAATTTTGCATGTTTTTATCTATGAATTGTATCGCAATTCAGCCTTTTACGGCTGCGAAGATATTTTTTAATAAACCTTGAATTGAATTGAATTGAAAACAAAACAACCTTCTCTAATAGAAAGCAGAACAACCAGAGGAGCAGACTGGTGAAAGTATGAACGAAATCGGACAAAATGCAAGGAAGTTATGAAACTCTAAAGTTGTAATCACTTTACGGATGGAAACTTCAAATTGGCTGAATCGGTAATGACACTGTGATTTATTGCCGGACAACTTTCCCAATCTTTATTGTTCCAACACACAAAACGACTAAAATGTATTTTCTTTTAATATGTATAGCTCGAGATGGTCTTTTCTTTTTGGAGGACCCGTCATTATATACTCTCCATGATATATTTTGAATAATTCCAAGGGAGAAGGCACTTGGGAGAAATTAGTAATATTTCAATCGCGATAAACTGGAGAGTTATCCGCGACTACGTCACGATCGACTGACTAAATTACGAATTTGAGATTCACATATTATTATGTATTGATCTCATATTTGACACTTTCATAACTTTCTTTTTAATTGTCCAATTTATTTTAAACTTTTGCCGTTCTGTTTCTCTGATTTTAGTGCTGTCATTCAAGTGAATTTATTACAAGGGTTGGATTGCAAATAAAATGTTCCCTATCATTTCAAAGTCTAAAAATTGGTATTCATTTTGTACTCTCGAAGGTTATTTTACCACTCATCCCCATATTGGATTTCCTGCGATATGACATCATGTCAAAGGAATTCAGGCATGACTTCATGTAATTATGCATTTCTGTGGAATCAAAGTACGTTGGTTGACCACCGACTTGGCAGGAGTCTGTAACCGTCAGCTGATGAAATGAAATGAATATAGGAGCCGTGGTGTCGGTACTGAAATTTCGTAGATTATTAGATGGTGTGATTTCATTTCCCATGTATTAGTAGGATCTTTGAAAATGACAGACAGATAATGATGCATTGAAAGTTGTTTTGCTAATATCACCTAGTAAATGCATTTACATTGCAGATGCGATTCAAGATCATGAATAGTAATAATTATGTCACACTAAACCATCTTGTAAACCTTGATCTGTACTCTCGATTTAGATAGTTAAATTAGTTAAAGTTAGCATAATATACATTTTATGTCATTAAGTGAGGGCGAGCCGCCCCTCCCCCCGAGAATTTTGGAATTCCCAATATTCTGGCAACCTTCGCCTCACATTAAAGGTACTATTTCCTTTTGCAGCCAACATCAAGGTAACAGTAAACGCATATTCGGGCATTGAGATGGTATATATATTTTTTTTTCTAAATCTTATTCAGTAGATTTCATGTAAAGAGGATAACAACAATTTAAAAAATAAAAATAAAAATGAAATAAAGAAATCGTAATTCGTTATCAAAATTCGTCAAGGGTCATCAGATCCATAACGAAATTGTTTACAACCGGTGGAAACATCCATCGGTAGAATTCAAGAATGAAAAGGTCAATGTAAACAGAAAAACCTTTTGAGTTTTGCTCGATGATCGTTTTTAACCTTGCCTTTAGATCTTTTATTCATATGTCAACGAAATGCTTTGTGAACTATTGGTTTTATTTGAGTTGTTAACGAGAAGTTGGTCATGGTCGTTAACACTTTTATTATTTTGTATGTGTCGGATTATCGGATATGATGGATACATGCGATGGGTGCTCTGCTTTTCAACGTTGTTCTAGAATTGACGGGAGCTTTGCCCCCCCCCCAATCCTATCTTAACAATTTTCCTTCCTTTTTAATACACCGTTATTAGCATGGGAAAGCAATAATGGTTGACGAGTATGACAACAAAATAGTTCCCATCACTTTTTAGCGAAACTTGTTGACAAAAGATGATCTTTATTAAAGTTAGCAAGCCCCTCCCCCTTAATTTACGATTTTGATATGGAGGTAAAGATTATAATCGCTATAATCTTTTAATAATTGTCGATGAATGATTGAAAGGAAGAGAATGCGATCAGGCATGTCAAACTGAGGGTTATAACAAAGATCGCTGACCTGAGGAGCTACGCATTAACAGTTTATGAGGAAAATTAACCTCAACCGTCCATAATTGTGATGAAAGTGGATCAAAATGATACAGTTTTGTTCAGAGCTATAAATGGTTTGTAGATTTGGGAGAAAGAGCGATGCTAAACCAGGCTATGTATTTGGCTACCTTACAAGCATCTCATACACACATGGTCTAGGGAAGAGAAAGGAGAGGGTGGGATAAGGAATAATGGTAGGCTTGAGAGTGGTAGAGATGGGGGTGAGAGTGTGTGTGTGTGGGGTGGGTGAGAGAGAGGGGGAGCATGGACATGGACCTACTCGTAGTAGGTCCATGGAGAAAGAGAAAGAATGAGGGAATGGGGTAGATAAGAGAGACGGAATAAAGTGTGTGCGCGTGTGTTTTGAGAGAGAGAGAGAGAGAGAGAGAGAGAGGAGAAAGATAAAAAGAGGGGTAGAGAAATGAAGGGAAACAGAGAAGGAAAGAGAAAGCATGTGTGAGGGTGTGTGTGTGTGTGTGTTAGAAACAGAGAGAGGGAGAGAGAGAGAGAGAGAGAGATAAAAGGAAGTGTAAAGAGGAAGAATATGGAGGTGAGAGACAACTCCAGTCAAAGAGAGAGGAGAAGGTGAGTGAGAGAAAGGAGACCGCCATTTTGTCTGGAAGCAAATCTGTGGTATGCGCAGACTGCATCATATTTCTCATCGAATTCACCTTTCACACCTATCCATAGTAACGCAGAAAATAAAACGTATATTATTATCCCTCATCATAATGATATGCGGCCCAGTGTGGTTGAGTGGGTGGAGCTCTCTCTCTCTCTCTCTCTCTCTCTCTCTCTCTTTCTCTTAGTCATTCTCTTTTTCTACTTCAATTTCGTCTTCCAAAGACTGGGAAAATATTTGGTTTAGTTGCCTTGGCAACCATGACGCAGACGGACCCGATTTCTTGGAAAACACTCACCGTGGCATTCGACGTGAATTAGAATGGTGGTTGGTTCGCCTAGCTGGACCGTTTTCTCTTTTTTTTTCTTTTTCCTCCCTGTCTCCTTTTCTCGCTTCATCCCTTCTAACATTTTCTGCGTTGCCTTTGTGTTAAAACGAAGTAATTACTGACGGAAAATATTCAAGGGAAAACAACATATTTCTTTTCTTTTCTCTCTTTCTTTCTTTTTGGCTGTGGATAATTGTCACAGATAGGTAACAGTTACTTCTGTAATATTGAGTTGAGTTATAAATTCAGCAATGCAAGTCTCGTGCAAGTTGATTGTGGAAAAATTGTTTTCTCACGCACACAAAGGCCTATATTATGTTTTGTAAAACAAATTTTAAGGGGTTTGAGGGTTCTGGTAGAGATGTTGCATATCAGGAAGTTAGTCTGCCTTGTTTATCATAAAGTAAAGCTAATGAAATGAAAATAAATTGATTTAAAAAATGAAGAAAAATACTCCAAAACGTACATTCCCTAATCATGTTTTAATTGGACAATGTATTTACCTACAAGCCCATCAACTTATTGAAATATTTCTTCAAAACATCTCACTCTTCAAGTATCAGTTTATTATCTGAATTATTCAGAAAATGATTTCACTTTGGCAATTTTGGCGAGTTTTCGTTTAAGATGGGGGGGGGGGGTTACAACGGAGACAGAAAATTGGAAACGGATTCATACAAATACATGGATAACACATAATGTAGGCATACAAAGTTTTATCATAATGTTCCCATATTTCCGTGTTTCATAATGGGGTTTTTCTTTTCTTTTAACGATTTGTGCCTTTTCAAAATTTAATGAGGAAATATGGTCACTACAGAATATTGTGTGGCGTTTTATTTTTGTCCTCGATTTAAAAAGAAATTCATTGATACGCTTTGGAAAAGTTTGAATCATAAAAAGTAATATGTTAACTTCAGTGACGAAATCCTTAATGTTCATTTCAATTCAATTCATTTGTTTATTCAACCATCAAAATATATATACAATCAAAATAACTTAAATCAAACGTTTAGCAGAACACAATGATGGTTTGGTGACCCCGGAGAAAGCAGGGCTTAGTAAAAAGGGGCCATCAAATTGAAAGACATAAAACGATCAACAATACTTATACAAAGAAAATCACCATCGAACATTAATATAAGCAAGGACGAATTGTAAAGAAAATGTTCCAATATATTTTGTAAATGTGAATTATGGGTGATAAAAGATGATCAGTAAAGTAGTATTTTTTCGTGGTATTTTGGTTCAAGTACATACCGGAATAGCTATATAAAGCCACGGTGATACTAAAGCGTCTTGCGCGGTGGATATGAGCACTATTGTGAGAAGCAAAATGTTCTTACCATCAACATCATCATCCATTTAAATTGATGTTGGACAGAATTTGTTCTTCTTGAATGTAAACTTCAATACATTTGTTGTGTTTGTGTCCGTTTGGCATTGCCCCTTTTCGCATTTCTTTTCATATTTCCCCTCGTAATTTTTTTATAAAATCTGTTTAAATATGTTATCAACATAATGAATATCCTTATCTGCTATCATGTCTATATTTTAACCACTTTGAAATTATCCTTATCCCGAAATATCGCCATGTCATTGTAGCGAACTGAAAGCAGGACCACGGTTTGTTTGCGATTCGTAATAGACGTAATTGACTCTGAAAAAAATGTCGGTCAATGCAGAAAAAAGGAGAAAGACCGTTCTGAAAAGCAAGATGCGGTCACTTTATATCAAGACTATGAACGTAATACATTCCAAGCAAAACCACTATTGTGTCATAGATTCTGCAAACTTTGTCTGGCCTTTCTTTGCTTAACGTCATCCAACCAGTGGGAGAAACTGGGCGAAGTCACATAGCTTACGCAGTGACTCATGCTGCTTCTTTTCTTTTTTCTTTGCGCGCGCAAAAACTTCCCACAAATCACGAAGGGCGCATCGCACCGATATCGTCTGATCAATGATTTAACATTGATTTGTTTTATATGACTGTATTGAAGTCTATTTATGGTACTGCTAAGGGTCGATCATATTTGTATCCTGGCAGTATATGAGATGTCAAACGGAAACCATTAAAAACAGTCGTTGAATCCAAATCCATAATGTAAAGGAAAGGAATTACAAAATCAGATATGCATACAGAAAAGTATTTTTAAATCACTCTCATCTGATTGACACTCTATATAAAAGAGGAGAAATATCTTAATATTTTGACTTTTGTGAGTTGATGTAGCTGATGGTTTTTAATTCAATTTCAAATTCATGACACTATTTGCAACTTAGAAATTGAAGAAAGTGACAAGACATATTGACAATGAAGCGAGGGAAGGCGAAAATAAGCATACGAAAAGAGAAATAAAGGACGAGTAAGAATCAAATTCACGTATCGTTTGTAATTGAATCTCTCATGTATCAAAATAACTATATCACGTGTATCAGTTGTAAAATAAACAAAACGTCGATTACAATCATAAAAATCTGACAAAGGTTTTGAGTACTTTAGAAATCAATGCTACATTATTTCGCCATGTTGGTGTAAGAATCGATTTGTCATCCAGACTGAATGCGTGGGAGTACGGTCTAGTCATATCGTGAGAATTATATTTGTTCTTATAATCATGGAATTATGACTATATAGGCCTATTTCGAGAAATACACGACCTTTTCGTTAATACTCATAAGAGATATATAATATTCGAATACCTTACAAAAGAGGATATGAGAATGCCACAATAGGTCGCCATTTAATATGATGAACGAAAACAAGAATGGAGAACGCATTTCCTCTGAGGCGAAAAATTGCTATTTTGGGGTGTGCAAATCTTTCTGTTTTCATATTTTTCCTAATAATTGATGTATTCTAATCAGTGAATGTCTGCTCAAATAGATGGCAGGCTATAAGACCATGACGACCAAAAACAGAATTATAAGAAAAGAAGACGGAAGTCACGAGAAAATGGATGAGAAACGAGACTCTAGACAAAGGAAAAATAACCAACAGAAAAATCTTAGACATGTTTCTCAGAATCATTGCAAGCGATATATTTCTTTAAAATACTGCCTTAGCATGCTTTTGTACCAATTCTGATATTGTGGATTGAATTCCTGTAAAGCTATCTTTATCAGGAACTTATTCCTTAAGTGATGCAAGGATACGAAAGGAAATGAGAAAATAATGGTGCTGTCCTCCTTTTATATTTAATTATTTGCGGGGGCTGGAATTTTTTGTTTACCCCTTTGGACAATCACCCCCCCCCCCCCCCTCCCCGAGGACAATAACCCCCGAAAAAATAACGCTTTTTATTAAAACCAACATATTATCAGGATGGACATTAGGGGGTAAATGTCCTCGGGGGATGGTTATCCTTAGTGGGTAATATTCCGGGGGTTATTTTCCTGGGGGGGGGGGGTAGATCTCCGGGGGTAATTGTCCTGATACGTTTAAGATGTACCTAAATACCCAGCCCCCACTGATTAAAAAAACAGTCTGAAGAAGAACAAAATCTAAGACATTTGAAGACGTATTTCTGTTAGGTATAGAATTATATGCCAATACTCCGTAAGGTTAATACTAGCGGGCTTATTACGTACAATACTAACCACGTTCATCTATTTACGATCATTATAGGATTATTTATGTTTACTTGGAAAAGAAAAGACGTTTATTCCTGTCATGATTTATCTCTTTCTTTCACATTCCCCCTTCTCGCTTTCTGTTCGTTGCGCTATTGTATCTCATGATAATTCCGTATATCTTTCTGTGGAATCTAAAAGTTTCACTCTGCCAAATGTAATGACTTCGAAGAATTCTGTGATAAACTACAATGGTTTATATTTACTTTCCAAATTATTAGAAAAGTATACTTTATCTATAGACATAAATATGAATGCAAATGAATATGCATCATGGTTCATATAATTACTCAATATCCGTGTATATGTATTGGGATTACTATCTCCCCCTTTCTTTGTTTTCTATTTAACACGGATAAAATGACAACCGGATTTGTCAACCATTTAAGCAGAACAAGCGATAGAGACCCTCTAAAAAAAAACTATAAAGAAACAACTTCCTTCTTCTCGAGACATTTTATTTGGTATGTCTGCTCTAGGGAAACATCCAGGTGAAAATAACGTGAAAAAAACCCAATCTCACCAGAATTTCATGTGATTATACGCTTAGTTTGGTTCGTGTTTCAATCATTGATTTAACCGTGCATTTTTAACTGTGATAAATCCAGGGGAAAGACCCCGCACGCACGGATGGACATGTTTGAGTGACGTCGTCAAAGTCATGAGTCATCCTCGTTCGCAAACCAGTGGCAGAATAGTTGCGGTTGCATACCATCACGATTTCGCTTGCTCTTCATTTTGTTCTCAATCTGTATTTGTTATCCGCTTTCTTTTCACAGTAAATTATGGGTCTACTGATGGTTCCTTTGTTAGTCGCGTCTGAATCCTTAGTAGTCTCCCCTTTTTCGAACGCTTCTGTAAATCCCTTCATAGAAAAGTTCAAAGTCGGGTGTCTTTTGGGGAATAGGGAATAATTATAAACCGCATGTATAGTGACTGTCTATTTATTATACAGCGGTGGACCATGGAGTATATTTGGATGAGTAAAGTCCATTGATCAAAGTTCATGAAAAGGGTAGGTTCCCCTCATGATCATGAACATGATCTAACACTTGTTACAGTGATTACTTCTTGCTAAAGATCCGTGTTTATAATTCAACTGTCTTTCATGAGGCGTTGTTGGTGGTAGTTGTTTCTTCATATTTGAATACAATCGTAAAGACTTTTAAGAAATCGACCTAAAAGAAGTTACAATATTCCAATTAAATTGACTATAGAAATCATGTTAGGATTGTATAATACATCATTGCCATGTTTACTCTGAAGCTTTTCTTTTAAAAGTATTTGCGATCGTATAAAAAAAAATACTTTTCATAATTTATATTCTTTCACCCAATTTTGTGGAGGTGCAGAGACCAAGCCTCCCTACGGGCTCAAACCCACACTTCATTTATAGACACAGTCACGCCCCCCCCCACCCCCGATTTTAAAATCTATAATTGTGTTTTGTGCCTTTCATTCTCGATGCACATGAGACATACTAACGCCTTGCTATTTTTTGTTCTTCTTTCTTCCTTTCTCAATTATGTCTCTCTTTCTTTATGCAATAATTCTTTCTTTCTTTTATGTCAAAGATTGATAACGGCATTGAATCACAATAAATCACAATAAAAGGAAAGATCTCTCAACACATTTTTGTTCCCCCAAAAAGCAATTCTTCGTTGTCATGGAAACATATCCGGCACAACTGATCGAAACAAAGCTCCAGTAAGAGTTTGATGTTGCCAAAAGATTGTATAAACAGATAAGAAATAAAGGACAAAATAGAGGGGGCTGGAAAGTTTATCTTATAAAGTTTCCTTCCTTTTTCCGTGTAGTATAAACATTTACAGTGGTTTTGTAAACTTTACCTCTTCACGGCTGGGGTCCTTTCATAGCCTTTCAAAAAAGAATATTTATTTTAAAAAGACATAGTACATGTATCGGGGCAGGGGCGACCCTCGTAATTTTTGTAGCTGAACAGTGTCCAAATCATTTCAAATCAAAAATGAAACAGCACAAGATTCATGAAGTTTAGCTAAAATTGTATTTTTAAAAAAATAAAATCGCTGTGCGTATATAGGATAAGGATGAAAAATTCAAGTTCAAGCTCAATACTTCAAATTACATTTATTCAATTCCTATACAATTGGGGAGGTGTCGTGTTATAGTAGATCATTCACTAGACTCTCAATCCAATAGTTGAGGGTTCGAATCCCAGCCCAACACTAGACATTGATCCACATTTGCCACTCTCCACCCAGGTGTAAAATGAGTATCTGGAAATTGCTGGGGTGATACAAATTGCAGGACCCACTGGAAGAGCAGTGTTTATACTGATGTGGCTACCCTGGGCCAAAGGCGTCGAATTGAAAAGTTTATCATCAGAAATTATCGACTGGATCCCGATAGACCTCGCAGTTTACCTCGAGGAAAGAAGTGACTAGGAAACGGTATACATCAGTGCAATACTGATCGATTACTTTGCCACCTTGCTATTTTATCCCTTGTCTTTAGATGCATTGCATAACGTATTTGATCGTCATACATAGAAATAAAAACAAAATCGATACCGCGCGGTCGCTTTGCTTCATTGCTGGTAGCTTACATTTACCTTTTTTTTTGGGGGGGGGGGGTGGGGGGGGGGGGTAGTCTTTCTAACCAAACACTTCGTGAGACGGACTTTACAGTTATAGTTATCGTTATCTGTGATATGGGACCTCCTTTTCAATCCATTATCTAATTCCCCTGACCCTTTGCACTTTATTATCTTATTAACCGGAAATCTCACCTCTCGATACAAAAAGCAACTATATTATTATACTAGTATTAAAACCTACTGTCCATCGCGTGAAGCATTGTATCAGGTAATCCCAGCGGAAATGCCCGGCGTAGCTCACACCAATTTGCCGGTGGCCAATGGGGGTCACATCCGATCATTTTCAGCGAAACGTAAAGTTGCATTGATGGTTTTGGTAATGTCCATCCTTTTGTTTCATCTGTTTTCGCTTTACAAGTAGGAAACAATATCCCACTGATTGCAGCACTGTTGCACACAACCGAAACCAGATATTCATTCGGTTTTCTCAATGGGTCATTTGCCTCGTCGAGTTTTCATCGTTTTCGTAGAATATCTCGTGAAAATGAAGTTCGTAGTAATGATAATTATACATGATACACTACTTGACCGCCAATACCCGTATATACATACCAAAAATTGATGTGCATCCTGAATTGATTCATATACAAGTGATATCGCATGCACGTTAGATCATGATGATGTACTCATTGTTTTCCAAGTATTATTAATCACTTGAGGCCGCCATCGATATCAAGCAACCCGCCCACGATGGCGCTCTCCTGCTTGCGTTCACACATTCTGTTAATTGTTAAATGTTTATCCCCCATAATAATTATGCGCATTTTCTCTGTGTGTTTGAAAGTAAATTTTAATGGCTGAAAATGTGTTTGTAATCTTTTTTAAATATTAGATTATTTTGTATGATGTTATTGTAGACAGAAATGAAATTCAATCAAACGAACAAATTCAAATTGCCAGAAAGTATGTATCGTTTGTTTTAAACCAGAAGGGATTTGACTCTGTGCCATAGTACATGAGCTAACGCCCTTCTGGCTCTTAAAGGGAGGATTTACTACTTCAGCCAGAAGGGATTAGACCACACAGCGAGCCAGCGAGGTCACTGTGACAGGTGGCTATCTCATTAACTCAGCTCTCATTTAACATACGAAAAAGAGGATCATGGGGGACCAACAGGCACCGATTGGGGAAGTTTTCTATATAGAGGGAGCAAGTAGCTACAAGTAGGACAGTGTGCCTTTAACAGACGGTATGCAGTGGGGTATCCAGAATGTGTATGCCGGGAGGGGTGGGGGTGATGTATCTGAATTTATATATTTTTGAAATCTGCAAATAAATCGCATGGCGAGAAAAATACTTCCAACAGTCACGAATCAAGAAATTTGAGTATAAAACTGACAATTTAGGTTACATTTGTGTTTTGTTCCACCTAATCCGATTATTGTCATTGGTTAACAAATCACATAACATCCGTCCTTCTATTTCAAATAAGATCTCCTTTCTTGAATGAAAGTTGGAATTCTATATATTATTTAGCATTTAAAAACTTTTTATGATTTGAGAGTTAAACTTTGGGCAGTCAAAATGTTGTGTTGATCAATATCAAATTACTTCAAGCTTCCTCTAGATGATGTGCAGATCTCAGCTTCAAAATTCTTGGCAAAGATTTTTCTTTTAAAGATCACAATCTCAATATTACCCTGTTCTATTGCCCATGAAAATCAATTTGGATTAAATGGCTTTGTAATGTTTGCACTTGCAATAGGTTATGCGATTGGTTGTTGTATTTACCTGAGTTTTATTTCTTGAAAGTCTTTGGTGATCGTGTTATATCATGATTATCTTTTATATCGACCAACAAGATTAATTTTCATTCTTTACCCCTCTAACGATTGGAAATCATAGTAGACAATCATGGCAAATTGTATTACAGATATTAAAGGTTATTGACGAGCATATCACCTATCTTGTTTTTTTAAATCAAGACATCTATAACTGGCATATTCCCGCCTTAAATTCCGTTCGTTGAAAGGTTAATCATCTCTTAGTACTAGCAGCATAAAAACTGAAAAAAATATTAATAGAATATAAAATTCCCGGACATTCAATTTGATTCAAAGTTTATTTGCAAACAAGGAACAAAATTTCATGGTGGTTAAATTTCATCGTGATCGGTTTATTGTGCGGTCGAACTTTTAGAGCGTCTATTTCTTGATTGCGGTTCCATTCAGTTCATTTTCACAATGATTGCATTCCAAGAACGAAACACAGAAGTGGTTGCAAAACATCGAGGCTTCGGGAAACAGACCATATCATTTGTGAATGTGTGAAACCATTATTCTTTTCAATTTGATTGTCTCCTATCCTTAATCGTTCATAGAACTGAGTTACCATAATAGCTGCTTTCCAACGATAGACCCACTTAAAATTTGATATCATTTTTAATTCTTATTTTCTTGATCGTGGTATGCAGGTTTCGGAAGCGTTTTATGTACGCATGATTTCAAAACAATCTGTTGCACCAACCGCAATTTCCCCCACCTACACACGCAAAACAGGGGTGGGTAGATTGTCTGTCACTTATTGAAAACTTACAATATATACTAATTTCGTTGAGTATACAGTGTATACAAATTCATTTGAAAGCTTGTCTTTTCGTGTATTCGTAGAAACAATCTGCGCATGGGCAGATAAAGGCCATTTTGTACCAAAGTTGTAAAACCTATCGAGACGAAAACTGGATTCGTGCTCATGAAAGTTATGCAATCATTACTCAGTTAATCATTGATGGTACTTTCTCTGATAGTCTGATACACAAGTTGACGTATTCTTCTTAAGAGGGTACGCAAAAGGTATCATGAAGCACCTCCATCACTTTGACAGTGATTATTCTAAAATGCACAGCGTGGGACGTCTCCATGTGTAAAGGATCTGTGGATATTTAGGGGTCATGTACCAAATTTAACTATGTCGCACCAAGTAGTAGGTCCATGGTCGCACTCGCTTTTATTCGTTTTGTTCGCTTTGCCGTATGTTTGTGTGTATCTATGTGGGCGTGAGTGTGTGCGTGGGGGGGGGGGAAATGTTGATGGTAGTCGTGCATGGTGAGGATGGGGGGGGGGGGGGGGGGGCTAACACTTTTTAAACTGATATTCTTCGCTAGGCTAGGATCCATAGCAGTTGGATTTGGGAGGGTTTCTCAGTGACGGTATATACAATAGAAAGTAAAATATTGAATTTTCCAGCCCCCTCTCTATAAAATTAAATGATTTAAAAGTACAAATGATACTGAATCTGCCTCTGAGTAATAGACGTTTAGTGAAGAACCTTGTGATACAAAATGGATGCTGACGTGTTCAATTCACACCATACTTGAATATGGTCAGCAGGCGAGATGATAATTAATAATCTGACCTTTATACTGAGCATTTCTTTGAAAGTAATTCAATAAATTAGTAATCAACGATCGTTATGACGCAACTTGTAAAGTGTTCCTGGCGTAACCACAAATACACGTACACCCACATGTGCAGCAGAGGGTAAAATGACTCCGCGGATGAGACTGTAGTTGAGTGTCCGAGTCTGAAGTTCGCCGTGATGTTTGATTGTTTGTTTTACCTGACTGCTAATAGATGTATGCTTGTAAGTAAGCAACCAGGCGACGGCTCTAAATTCGCTCCGAGGGACCTGGCAATGAGGATTATAATGCCTTACCAAAGGGCACGAGCGCATCGACTTGGTTTTGAACCCGGGACCTCACGGTTAAGAGACCACTGCTCTACCACTGAGCCATCGAACAAAATGAGCGTAAACCGGTTCTACATCCACGTGAGAAATACTGCACTTTATCATTTCATTCACTTTTCTTCTGTTTCTATATCCCTATTTTGACGTTCAGTTTTTCAATTTCTTTTAGTAGTATTAAAAACTGAGAAATATCAGCCCAAAGAGGGAGTTAAAAAAAAAGAAGATTTTGGCACCTAAAGGGCAATACAACATTATTGTTGTTGTAGGCCTATTGTGCTGTTTTACCATTATTAATATTTCGAGAGACGTTCTAAAATCGGGCAATTGTTACCAATCTTCGGGCTCTTGCATTTACCAGGCATTAACATACAATAACAAGTTATACATTCCCATCTTCGAAACCCTGACTGTATAGATGTTTTTTTACTTACTTTGATGTTTACTCTGATGTTGAAGCGTAAAGATAAACCTTTTTGCCCCTCCAGGTAATGCTATCTCTCTGGTATGGACTGTACTTAAGGGGGTGGCTGTATTTCCCAAGGATGGATTTGAACTGATTTACAGTTGTTGCTCTGACTGCTGAGTCTGGTAAGGAATTCCAGTTGTTGCAACTATAGATACCAGGGGCGTACGCAGGATTTTTTCAAGGGGGGGGTTTTAAAATATTTTGCTCCCGAAAATTTGAAAATCGCGCCGGCCGAAAAGTCGCTCAGTGGTGGGGGGGGGGGGGGGGGGGGTGGGGGGGGGGGGGGGGGGGGGGGGGGGGGTAAGCGGACACATATTTTTTTTTTTTTTGGTCTCGAAATTTCAAAATTTGACATTTTTTGTCGTTGGGGGGGGGGGGGTAAGGTCACCTTATTTAGGTTAGCCGTGGGTATAATTTTTTTTTTTTTTTTTTTTTTTTTTAATAATAAAAAAAAAAAAAAAAAAAAAAAAACGAAAGGGGGGGGGGGGGGGTTTTAGGTTTTTTTTAGGGGGGTTTACATACATAAAAATACCAAAGGGGGGGGGGGGGGGGTTTGAACCCCCAAACCCCCCCCCCCCCTGCGTACGCCCCTGATAGATACTATATATATTTGAAATAAAACACCCTAACGAAGGTCTGTAGGAAATTATGCTAACGCTCATCCTCATAACGGAAATACACTATACCACTTTGCCCTAAAATTATTATTTTTTTAATAATCTAAATCGACCCAATGACCCGACAAAAAGTGACAACTCAAAATATGCAAATTTTAAACCGTAACTTTCATTTCAATGTTAGTTTTTACTGCTTGCATTGTATTTCAATCGGTATTTTTTTTACCTCTGAAGAGACAGCAAAATCATAAACAGTTGGATAAATTGCCGTGACGAATCAATACCAGCAAAAAACGAGAAAACTTCACACCTAACATCTGCCGAAGCAAAATACGATATGTTTATCGATTGCATAATATGGAAAGAAGAGAAAAATACTCTCTTAATATCCTCTTTATATGAAATCGAAATTCTAGGAAACACATTTTGCAGGGTTATTTTTATAAGTGGCGTATCCATCGATAAATGCGGGTTGGGGGGGGGGGGGTTACATAATCCCCTCCAGAGTGGCTTAGAACGGGCTGTGCCATGGCTGATCTATATCTACTGCAAAATGTTATTTCTGTTATTTATCTGTTTACTTATTTATTCATTTAATAAATTAATAAATAAATAAATTAATAAATGTATTAATTAATGTATTTATTTATGTTTTTATTCATTTAATATATTTATTAATATATTAATTATTAACTAACTTATTTCTCTCTTTATTTATTTATTCATTGATTCATTTATCAATTTATGTAATACATTAATTGAACACAAAATATTAGTCTTTAAATGTTTTATTATTCATGTATATTTAATACGATAAATTTGAAATAAATTTGAACCATTGTGATTATGATATATAAGAATGATGAGGAGGGACGAACTTTTAATTGTCAGATGACCCGTTTGCTGTTATATCAATCAGTTTCACTTTCGCCTTTGATATAAAATCTCGTTTCCATCGAACGGTGACTTTTAGGCCTATAATTAACTTGAAGAATTCTGAGAACCATATTATTGTCACACTTTCGCTTTCAAAACATGCGATTTTTATACAGGAAATGGGAACTAGACATATATGAAACTAAAATCCTTAATGATCATAGTCATGATTTTGTTATTGATCGCAAAATGACGCTAGCTTTGCCGGCCGGACGAATTTATTTACTTTTAGAACTGCATATAGAACTGGAAAAGAATCCTGAAACTATGATAGAAAATCGCAGTACATCATTATAATTATACTTAATATTATTAAAAAGTGTTTAATTAC
>JAVYIG010013908.1:0-44429 GCA_035222895.1 Strongylocentrotus droebachiensis | reverse complement strand
TCTCTGACTCCAAATATTATACATGCATTTTTGTTGGTATACACTGCAATGTGCACATATTCAGGATAGATATTATGTGTTAACGATTTGCCATACTTTTTGCTGTTGAAAAATCGACCTTTCATACCAGCATTCACGTTTTAAATAAAATTGTGAGAATCAATAAATCTGCATGCACCTCACAAGCATAATTAATCATCATGGGAAAACTTCATTACAAAAGAGACTGCTTTTAATTCAGAGAAATGTGATAAGTATGGATTGAAGTACCACAAATGTGTCTTTTGATATTTTCTCTTTCAATAACTTTCAGTTGATATCATATTACCCTTTCCATTTAATTCTTCAAAGTGAAAAAGTAGGCATTACTTTCCAGTTACATTCGTATATTCCCATTCTCATATATTAACAGCAGCATGTATTAGATTCATGCAGGCAGGTTAACACAGAATAGTACACTAATAAGTCTATACACTTAAAGAACTTACTTCAGCCTATTTCAACAAAAAAATGGAGCAATAACTAAAACCCTGAGAATTATAGACTTTGCTATCACCACATGTTCTCATGAAATATATTCATGTGTAGAGCTTGACCTCTAAAATACGATATAAGGGTGAGGCTTTGGTGACAATACATTCATTTCCACGGATAAACTGTACAGTCTTGGCATTTACCAATGTACATGTACCAGTACCTATACACACAACAATGTGTGCGTCTTTGAATTTCACGTACACAGAAACATGCAACATATCTTTCCAGAATTGAGAATTCTAATTGTCATTACAATCACCATTGGCCCTCTCTTTCTTACAAACGCACTAAAAAAATATCTACATTCGTAGATATATATATGTACTACTAATAACATCTTTGACTGATCCTCTCCTCTACTATCTTGCGACAGAAGCTGGAGTATGATCTCTCGTACATCTGTTGTGCAGTTTCTGTGTGAAGTTTTGAACCGAGTGCCACCTTTGTGTACCTGTAATAACAAGATTTGTGATATCTAACTTCAATCGCTACATGATCCTTACCCCTTAAATCCAACAACAGAGCTTCATCTTGCTTCATCAAAGCAGCTGTTAACAAATTCCCCCCATCTTTTCTTTCACACAAGACATATTTTTCTACTTTTCGTTTACCCGAAGATTGTTCACGAAAGTACTTCGTCCCTTTGCAAATGATACATTGGACTGGTAGCACATGCCGTCTGTCAGACCACTGGGGGGTAGAGGATTGCTGTCCGCAAGATACTCCAGATAGTAACATTCTCTTGGGTGCTGGCCCTGCTGGGATATCTCCGTCTTCATTGGGGGGTGCTTCTTGAAGATGTTCCTTGGTTGAGGTCTTCTCAGCATCTATATCGGTTATAAAAAAAGGCAGAAAAAAAAGAGGATAGGAGAAAGGAAAGAGAAAAAGAGAAAACAAGAGGATATCAGAAACAAACAAAAACAATAAATTAGCAATCAAAATATGACTTTACAGAATGTTCAAAAGAATGAACACTTTACATCAATCAATTATGGGCAAAACATGTGAAAAAAAAAGTTATTCTGGAACATAAAGTTACACTGTAGGCCTACCAATATTTAAATCTGAATATTATGCAAAAGCAATCAATATTTTCAACTTGAAACATGAATTGCTTCATTCTACGGTGACATGAACAATAGGATACATTGGGATTTTTGCAAGAACAATAAAGTTTTTTTTTTTATTAATTCATACAAATATTGTCACAATGGAAAAGAAATTAAAACAAAACATGTTTAGATATACATGTATACATGTAAATTACCTTTCTTCTTCTGGAATCTTGCTATCGCTCGATTGATTGTTGTCACGTTGCAGAAGTGTCGATAACATTCGGCATGATACCCTGCAGTTGACTCAAGTTTCCTAGTTAAAGATAACACAAAAGAAGAAATAATTGATTACTTTATTTATTCTGTGGAAGGCAGTAATAAATTACAAATAAAGACACCTTTCGGAAATAATATCGCTAGTGATGTTCGTTTGTTTCGCAATGTATGGTCAACAAGGGATCTAAAAGACAACATTCTTTTAGATCCCTTGTTGACCATACATTGCGAGACAAACGAATATCACTAGCGATATTATTTTCGATACTATATCCGCAATGAGTAATATATTTAGCCTTAAACTTAAAGACACCTTTTAGCTAACAATATAATATTGTAGATCTAGACCTAATTATTGCAGGTATTGCATTTCATAACTTGGCTTTGCCTTGCTCTGGCGAAGTTTGGTGAGACCACACCATCTTTTAAAATTAGATTTAGAGTTTTGACTAGTAAGTAGTAATGTAGCATGACTAGCTGACAAGTCAAAATTAAAACAACCATCTTTTTACCATGCCATATGGCTTGTCCATGCCATGATTATTATCATTCATTCATGTCTGAAAACTCTGGTCTGGATGAACAAGGCCAGCGCTACTTTAATAATACTATGAAGTATTGCACCAAGCATCTGGGCCAGGTCAAGCAAATTATGGCAAACTCATTTAACTTAACTTAAGTCTTAGACTAGAGTTAGACAGCCTGGGCCCAAGCCAGTATATCTATAAATTTGTCTTCTACTGCCTGGCTACTGCCCATGCCTGGCCTGGGGCCCCTAGTAAATTTCAGTTTCAATGCAATGCAATTATGCAAACCTAGAGATATAGTACAATATCTTACTTAATTAAAATGAGTTAAGTAGTTTTAAAGATCTACAGATCTAGAGCATAGTTGTATCTTACCTGCCAGTTCTTTGTTTATGTACATGATCATCACCATCAGTGCAGTGTCAGTATCATCACCACGTACCACCGCCTCTGCATTTGAACGGTCCCACTCCTTCACTTTCTTGTTGTTGCTGCAGAAACTTGGCAGCAACTCTGCTTTCCGAACTTTCTTTTACATTGATCCATTTCGCTGCACATTCTTGAAACTTCTTAAAACTTTTATCACCAAATGGGGTAACCTTTGTGTGAGTGTCGATAACATGCATTGCACAGAAGACAGATAAATCTGCCTCGGAATCTTCCGTAGTACTAGCTGGCATCTGACGACATAATTGCCGCCATGATGGCCAGTGTCGTCTGCTATCAGTACAGCGTAAAACGAAGCGCGTGATTGGTCATTAGCCCGTCAGTCCGCAGAACATGCAATGAGAAACGTATTTTGATTGGCCAACCATATCGGAAGAAAAATGCAAAATTGTTGTGTTTTTTTCATATTTTGAGAAAATGTGCAACTTTTATCCTTGACGAGTTTCAGATATGATTTCAATACTATTTTTACACATACTGACAAAAAAGAAGGTAGATACAGAGGGTGGGTCACGAAACGAAAGAAAAAAGCACCATGGCCCACGGTCTATAGTCAGTTCATTGTCATTCAATTATACCCTTACCTTACTTCCGCTCTCTGGAGTTTATAACCACCGTGACGACAACGACTTGTACCCTCCGCAACGTTCATTGTTCCTCTTACGTAACTTGAATAGCTGCGGGATCATGGGCCAAAGACAAAGACATAGCTCAGTTTCGCATATTCTATGTAGGTCCCAAATACTCCCAGCATTTCTGTGTCGTTCTTATATACTTTGTCAATACATATATTTACAAACTATAATTGTCAACATTTGACAATATATTCATACACATTGATATTTATATAGCACCTTGACATAAACATGCTCAAAGCGCTTTACATTAGTAAATAAAACAGACTAATTATTTTGCTCTCCAAGCAATACTTACAAACTATTTCGTTTTCCCTATATCATCTGTTTAGAGAGCGAGAGAGAAAGAGAGACAGAGAGAGAAAGACAGACAGATAGACAGAGAGATGTATATATATATAGATAGAGAGAGAGTGAAAGTTGAGTGCATCGTATAGTCTGTACTGTATTTATTTATTATTATGCTATTCATATGGAAAACTTTGGGGCGAATTCGTTCATAAAATGGATTGCTCACCGGCTCGGTCAACTCTGCACAGAGCTTCGCACCAAGTCCCGCAGTGTGCACTGGCGCGTAACACAGATCGCTGGGTGCGTCCATTATGACAAAATAGGGAGAATGGGTCTTGTTCATAACATGAACATAAAACAAGGACGGGTAAGAAATGGAATGGAATTTCACGTGTTGTAGCTCACGGTGCGATGCGTGCGGAGCAGATGAACGAAAGTTTTTCATATGGTGTCTCTCCTTTCACCCCCACCCCCCCGGCCCCCGCCCCCGTTTTGGATTCTTCTTTAGTTTCATTTTATCACGTTTATATCTTTTCGCTAAAGTATAGTGTCCGACATATATTATAACCGTCAATGTAGGCTGATAAACTATTTCATATTAATTTGATGCAACAGAGATTTACATACAAATCTTTTACTTTTTATAAATTGTGTATTTTAAAATACGTATTTCTAAATAAAAAGAGATGAAGAAGGAGAAGAGGGAGAAGAAGAAGAAGAAGAAGAAGAAGAAGAAGAAGAAGAAAAAGAAGAAGGGGGAATAAGAGTGAGAATAAAAAAGAAAAAATGCGGAGAAAGAAGAAGAACGAAATAAGAAAGAGAGACAGGGAGGGAAAGACAAACAGACAGACAGAGAGAGAGAGAGAGAAAGTTGGGCGCATCGGTATATAGTTTGTACTGTATTTATTTATTATTATGCTATTTTGTCTCTCCTTTAATCAAACTAACATTCCATAATAAAACGCGCAAATTGAATGAAGCCGGCGAGTTGATTTTATGTTTCATATTCTTATGGGATTCATGGATTTTAAAGCGAAAGTGCAGTATTGGAAAAGGTTTAAGCACAATTTACCATCCAGCCGGTTTGGTCCATTCTGTACAAACTTTCAGCAAGTGAACGAGTTCAATTAAGCTATCGACCAATTGCCTTCGAGATAATAAACGAAACCAATTAGCTTATTAACCAATCACAAGCATTGCTTTGGAACGCCCCCCCCCCCCCCTCCCACGGCGACGCAAACAATAGACCACATCTGATCCGATTAGTGTTTAATAATAAATACTTCATTATATAGGATGTCATTAATAATTATGAAAAACCTCTCATAATTATGTAAAGCTATAGAATAACTAACATCGATAAGAATAGAACAAGTTCAATACTATTTGTTTAATGGACAAATAAATAGATCTAAACGCAACGATATATTCACAAATCTGAGCGCAGCCCTCTTCGAACTATTAGCTGCTCAAAGAGCTGTCTTTTGTCATTGTTTTGCAATAACAAAGTGATTGTAAAAGTTACATGTAATCTAATATCCGTATGCGATATAACACCCAATGTGAACATGACGTGTTCAGGCCTTATAACTATATACAGTGCACGTTAACAAAAAGAAGACTTTACTAGCGCTAGCTAACAAAAATGAAACGTCAAAACCTCACGAGCAATTGATGACAACAAATTGTTACGACAATTGCCACTATCAATACAGAAGAAATATTCGATCAAATTTCATGTTTTCATGATTTCGAATTGTTCGAGGTGAAAAGAACGAACATGATCATGCACTCTTTTTTCCCTTCTTAAATCGGTATGCTCTGTTCATTCAAGGTCCCATACGATTCAAGCATAATTTACAATCTTGATTTGCAAATGATAATCTGGTAGAGTATATCGATTTCCCCGATGATACAGATATTCATTTTTCGTAAAATTAATTATGCAGGGAGACAGTGTTCCTTATGATTCGAGCAGCCTGGTGAGTGCATTTCGAATAAGAGCGTCTTCCATCTATACCAAAACGTTTTGATGATGCAGGCTCCCGACAATACGGGTATCATTTTTGTAATATCTTTAATTTGCAGATGTTTGTTTGTTTCGTATGACATATTTATAAACGCCCTATAATCTTATTTCAAGAAGAATCTTACAATGCATTTGATTGATAAGTATCATTTTTAAATCACGGGTTTTGAAATACAATAGCTGATATTGCGATGATTGGGAGAACCTACGTTTCTATTTTTTAAATCGATCTTGCATGTGAAAGAACAGATTGATGATATTATGACCTATTTTGATCTGATGACAGAACGCTTTTCAATATTTCAGTATTTCTCCCTGATTGTTCGACCAACATTACATTAATGCTATTGTCCAGCTGAGTTTGAATAGGCTTTTCTACCCTCGGCGCTAAAGGGATTGCGGAAAATTTCAACACTATTTGTGTTTCTTGATGACCCAGTAGAACAAGAAATAAGGGCTAGCCCCCCCCCCCACAAAACAAAAAAAAAATGGCCCAAAATAACGCAATTATTATAAATTCCGTCTTCTACTTGATACCAACACATGGATCCTTATTTAAACAGCGAGACAGTTCTGTAACAATGTTACGAGAATCAATTCAACGAATTGTCATGGCCTGTATTTGTTCTAGAACGCACTTCGCTTTTTCGATACCACGTGGCCCCAATTTAGCACAATACATACGTATTTTAATTCTTCACAACAATGACCTAGATCTAAAACTGGCCGCGGTTGCAACCCCTCAACCCCCCCCCCCCCCCTTCTTCGCAAAGAAATATTCGATAAAGTTTCTTTGGAGCAGAATGATAAACTAATTCTTCCTTTGTAATGCATGCTCTATTCTTACGATTTAGGTATAATTTACTTTGTTGATTTGCAATTGGTAATCTCCCTGGGAGTTTTGCGATATGCCCGATCATTTTCAATATCACGGATTTTGAAATACGTTCTCTAATATTTCGAAGATTTAAAGGACCTGTATTAAAATAACAGGTTGATGATATAATTATGAATTATGATTTATAATGATCATACGACAGGATCGTTTACAAGATACAACAAAAATTAAAGAATACAAAACAAGAAAACCGAAACATGCGATAACATCGCTATAAAAAGGAAATATACACACATTTAATGTAATATGAAACAAATCAAATGTCAAAACATGCATGAGAAAACAATGTCAGAGAGAGTAGGGTAAGTTTTAAAAAAAAAAAATCTTTTTCGTGAACAAATCTATTTAATTGTATTAAAATTGAGATATTTAACACAATCATGAACAGAACAGGAGGAGATGAAATAATGAACAATCATGCAAACGTTAACGCCTACAGAACTCCGATGTCGAGAGGGAAATAAACAATCAGAACAAAAATTGTAACCAATGTCATGTACGTAAATAATATTAGAACAAATCAGTAGCAAGAGTCAAATCTCGCAAGACGAGAGGGACACACAAGCGGGCATTATACATGAATAACTAATGCGCCGGACCGGGCGCAAAAGGGCGCAAAGGCTTTTCAAGGTTTAAGCTCCCATTCACAAATGTCAAGTGCTTCACCGGGACACGCCTCGGTGGGCTTATCTAAACAAAGAGACTCCAAACAATAGCCAGATTTTAATGAGCTGGAAACCAACTGGAGTCCTCTCGTAGCCGACGCCAGAAGGCGCAAATGGGCGCCAAAAGGCGCCTCCTTTGTTCTCATATCCTGCTCTGCGCCCCGACGCGTTCGGGCACAGTCGCAACTTTGGAAGGCTCCCCTTACCAGTATCAAATTTTTCTGAAATTCTATTGGCAGTGTCGATTTTTCGTGAAAATCTGATTTTTCTCTCCAAACTCTGATTTTTTAGGATACTGAGTCTGTTTTTTTTTGTGCCAAGAGGTTGGCATCTCTGTAACATTGTTAAACAATGCTTTTAACCTTCAGGAGCAGAATCTGTTGAAGCCGCCCGTCCTAGAGGCCACCGCCGGGCAGTCTAGCTTTGGTCGCAGGGCGTCTGACGGGGGAGCAAACATGTACCTGAACATCCAGCAGTTCAGAAAGCAACTACAGACCACCGTCCGCACCAGCCAGCCAGGGGACATAAACGCAACTGGACAGGTACGTACTCCCAGGGTGGTGTTTCACAAAGATCCTAAGTCGAACTTATCTCTATGTTGGACTTAACAACTATGGAAAGCCGTTAGCATCTTTGAAAATATTTTGTAATATATTTTTTTTAAGACATAAAATGTTGATTCAAATCATTCGTATTTTCTATTATCAAGGAGATTTCATGTTCTTGATGTGGAATTTATGAAAAGTCTAAAATCCTTCAATTTTTGCTTTTGAATATATTTCAATTTAAGGCTACAAATGGCTCTCCATAATATTTAAGTCCAACTTAGAGATAAGTTCAACTTGGGATCTATGTAAAACACCCCCAGGAACTGTCAACTGCTCCATCGACTTTTCCTTGGAGGAAGTTTTAGTATTGTTCTTGATATCACTTTGCTATTCATGTTTGGTTTCTGAGAAGGGTGCTAAGAATTTCATGGACAGAAAGAGTTTCTAATAATGAGGTTTTTGCCATGGCAGGAACAAGACGAAAGCTTCTGAATAATAAAAGAAGTCGACAGCTGAGCTTCTTGGGTCATGTTATTCAAAAGAATGGATTGGAAAACCTTGCACTGACGGGAAGAATCGAGGAGAAGTAGGGGTAGAAGGAGGATTCTGCGGATGAGTAGCTTAAAGAGTGGGATTTCCGAAAGTGGAATTGATCTCGGGGAGAATGAATTACTTCATAGCATATGGGACTGAGACATGGTCCCCAATGTCTCACAGGCCTGATAAAAACCTGATTTAAATCGGTTTCCTTGATTTTGTTTTCTTCCTGATTTAAAAAAAAAAATTATAAAAAAATCATTATTTTTTTTTTTTTTTTTTTTAACCAGATTTTTCTTCTTCTTCCCTCTATTATCCTGATTTTACAGGAATTTTTTAACCAGATTTTTTTCACAATTTTCTTACTCGAAAGGGGGGAATGTTGTTAGATGCCATTTTTCCCGCGCGAATCCTCTTCTCTTTTTTTTACTCAAGGGGGGCGTGGTCGAGGGGAAAACAAAAAACCTACTTTTTTTTAGTGCTCACTATCACCCCTGGTCTCAGGACATGGCACGTAAAGAGAGAGATTCATGTTTGAATGTATTTATGATGTGACTCGGAAGACTGTTCTTGTTATGATCCATCTGCAGAGAGCTGGAATAGTTTTGACTCATTCTTGATCAGCATTAACACCCTTCTGGCTCTAAGCGTACAATATCATGTTTATGCCTGTGTTTATATTGAATCTAACACTAATGGGAAACAAAGTTCTGCATTATTATGGACAATACAACTTGAATCTTTAATCCAGCGACAACTGCCCTCGGCTATTTATTGTCATGTTCCTACATTTTCTCCAACTTTGCTCCGATGACAATTGTTCAGGGCCCTGTATCCCAAAGCTTAGCAATTAATTGAACGATTGATTGATCACACGATCAATTGATTTTCATCATGTTCAATTGCCAACCTATCTCTTTGTTACAGGGTCCAGAAGTAGTCGTTGGGATGTGCTTTAGATATACATCCTTTTCATGAAACTGTTTCATCATGTTTTATATGATTTTTACATACATGTAGTTTGGTGCTGAGACATTACAACAGAGATTATCAGATACAACTATGCCAGAGGAAGACGAGAACTCGGATGGAGAGCCTGATGAAGAGGCAATACGAAGGTGAGTGACAGAACGAAGGAATGGAATCCAGGGATGAAGGAGAGAGGGATAGGAAAGAAATATGAATGAGTATGAAACAGATTGATTGAAATATAAATCAAATAATGGGGGTCCTTTTGACAGGTTTATTACAATAGAAATGAAAGATGTGGGTCCTTATGAAAAGGGGATATTCAGGCGAGTGAAAGAACAAAGGAATGGAACCTGTAGATGAAGGAGAGAGGGAAGGATTGATAGAATGAATCGAATGCGAGTGAGACAACAAAGGAATGAATTCAAAATGAAGGGAGAGGGAATGGGTAGGAGAGAGTTAGGTTCATTAGCCCTGAAGGGTTTGGTGGAAATAATGTGAAGAATGGGGAGCCTGATAAATAAGTACTATTTGTGGAACTCAAAGAGCAATAGTTTGGAGATAAAGGAATGAAACAATTGTGAAAAAGAAGGAATGCATGTACAAGTAAGATAAAGGACTCGGCCAGGAAATTGAAAGGAAATACAGTGATTGGTCCAGCATATGTTTTAATGATATTTTGCTTTTAGAAAAAAATTCTGTCAAATTTTTGGGGATAACCATTGATTCTAATTTAACTTGGTCCGATCATATACATAATATATTGAACGCTGTTTCTAGGAACATTGGAATATTATATAAATTGAAATTATTACTAACTCCCAAATCTCTTTTTATGATTTATAATGCTTTTGTACTTTCGCATATTAATTATTGTAATATCGTATGGGGAAACTGTTGTAAAACTAAAATTAATTCACTTGAACTTTTACAAAAGAAAGCTCTACGAATTTGTACACAATCTGATTATTTAGCACACACTACACCTATTTTTAAAACATTGAAAACTCTCAAAGTAACTGATATGCACATTTTTCAAACAGCTATTTTCATGTATAAATATGTCTCCAACTTACTTCCTAAGTCCTTTCATGATTTTTATATTCATAATGTTAATGTACATTCGTACCCCACGAGGCACTCTATGGATTTTCATTTAACTAACCCTAAAATTGTTTTGGCACAAAAATCAATAAGACACAATGGACCCGATGTGTGGAACTCCTTGCTTATAACATTAAAATTATGTACAACACTTGTTTCCTTTAAAGTAAAGATGAAAGAATATTTATTGATAAGGTATGAAAATTAGATTCTGGTCATAATATACTACATGTATTTTGTTTTAATATTCATTGTTTATTTGTATATAAAAAGGAAATTATTTTGATAGATTGAGGAGCTCGCGCAGTGCACTCTTCACTTTGCACAGCACTCTCTTCACCCGCTCTTTCTTCCTGTCTCCTCTTCTTCTTTTGTAAGGCCGGTATCATTTCAAGCTCTGCTTACGATATCGGTCTTCTGCATTCTCCCCCTTTTCTTTCTTTTCAAATACGATTAATTGTACTATTGATTATTTATATTTATTTATTTATATGAATTACTACTTGTATTACTTATCATTATATTGCTAAAATGTATTCATTGTTATTTTTGTTATTGTTTATGGAAAATGCAGAAATAAAAAACTTGAAACTGAATGATTGTAATACCCTTCTGTTTTCCTTTTATCACAGATATCTTGACAAGGGTCGCTGCCGGCACACCATCGGTCCCGACGTCCTCCCAAACAACGATATGCCTCTCGTCTCCCGACCCCGGCGGGATCGGTTCCTACGACCGGAACTCTCCCCGCACCTCTTTGCCTCCACCAACGCACGGCGGGCCTCCGACGGCATGCCCAATCTCCAGTACTACCAACGGGAGCGTCTGGAACGGCTGGCCGCCACCGGAGGGGGTAGCAGCAGTAGTCAAAAGAGCTCTCTCAAGCAGCTTCATAAGGAGTGTCAGCAGTTACAAAAGCAGTTCAGCTCCCCCATCGATGCGCGAGCACAGGAGCTGCAAATGCAGAGGCAACAGCATCAGCATCACTTACACAAGGAGAAGATGCAAACTGGATTGGTAAAAACAATGGATTAACATTTGAAACTCCTATATCATGTACAGAGAGCTAGAAGGGTACTAAAAGACTTGATACCTGTCTTGCCCTTTAAAGGCATCTTTTAACAATGTTAAATCGGAGATGCATGACCCTACGTGTTATCAGTGTCTGTGATATGGTGTAATATTGAAGCCCTAAAAGATTGCGTTTCAAAATGATCATGAAGTGCCTCAAAAAAGTAAAAATCCTTGAGTGACCGGTTTTGCCATACTCATTTTTTCCAATAGACTGTAGTGTTATAAAAACCGTTAGGAAAACAGAAATGAAATCTTGATTTCCAATCATAAATATCTTGATAATCAGACGGGCGATCGGCTTGTAAAATTCATGAATTCACGACTGACCTTAAGGTTTATAATTATGATTGCAGCATGAGCTTAAATCCAGGATTTTGTTTCAGAATCTGAGGCAATGTTACCGAGTCACTTTAATACCCCCTGCATCTTGCTTGTGATAGATGACATTGTAAATGAAGCAGTTCATTCATAGGGTACTCAATCCATGTACGTGTATGTAGGATTAGATTTTGCCCCTCCAATGTTGTAGTCTGATTCACATCAGATACAGTCAAACCTGGGCCTCTAATTCATACACCCATATTTTATACATTTTTAGCAGATGGCTAGTACTGATAGACATAAGAGTGATCCATTAATGTTTAGTGGGTTATCTATGACAGGATGAGAAGTGCGAAATTGAAACAAAAATGTGTTGTGTATATTTAATAAGTTTTAGGAGACTAATCTTGCATTGTATAAGTTTTAGGAGACTAATCTTGCATTGTATAAGTTTTAGGAGACTAGTGTTGCATTGTATAAGTTTTAGGAGACTAATCTTGCATTGTATAAGTTTTAGGAGACTAATCTTGCATTGTATAAGTTTTAGGAGATTAATCGTGCATTGTATATTTTAATTTTTCAGTTGTCCCATTCACCTACGGGAATATCGAGCACTTCACCCCATCTCTCCCCAGTCTCATCCCTTCGTAGTGATCTGCCCATCGCCGACATCCAGACACAGCATCTCCAGCAACACCTTCAGCGGCTACAGCTCCAACGCCAGTCGGACAGTCCACCAAGCCTGCGCAAGCTACACAGCCCTGGCAGTAGAGGGAGCCCTCCTCTGTCCAGTTCTCTTCCCGTCCATCCCGAGGAGACGGGCGTCGAGAGTCCGACGGATACGAGGTTCCCGACGAATCCCTTGGACACGATGGTAGGGTCACCGCATTCTGTTTGCAGCCAGCCGGAAGAGTCGGTTCCAAGTCCAGTCACGGCTCATTCAGTGCACTCGCATCGCGGAGTGGAAGTGCACCTGAACGGTCCGGACCGGTCAAATCAAGGGTCGGGGAGTCTCCACGGGGCCGGGAGCCTGGAGCATGTTGGTTTGAATGGCCCGCTCCTGCAGGAGATGGAGGAGACCAGGGAGCGTAGAGACAGTAACCAGAGCCTTGAGAGGGAGCAACGTAGCTCCAGTATTGACGCCGAGCAGCTGATGCAGGCAATGGCGTACCAACAGCTTCACATGATGCAGCAGAACTCCAACTACACCAACCAGCTCGGCATGGCCGGCAGCCCCGATACCGTCCAACACCACCTCCAGCAGCAGCAGCAGCATCCGCTCCAGCAGGGGAACCCCCTTCAAGACTTTGCACACCTTGCTCACAGACACTTGCAACACCACACCAGTCCTCTCTCGGCCGGCATCCCCACCGAGCCCCTCCAGATAGGAATGTCGCCCTCTATGGGCGTCCATCCCCACTTGCCTAACCCGTACCATCCCTCGGCCACGCAGGCCTACCTGGCGGCCCAGGCCAACCGGGAGCTGAACGAAGCCTTGCAGAATGCGGCCCCCACGTCCATCAGCAATGAGGTACCGGCGGTGGGGGGGATGTCGGCAGTGCCTTTCAGTCAACGCTACCTGCTTCCTGCCATGATTCCTTCCCAGCTGCAGCAGCAGGCGCAGGAGTACGAGGAAGCAGAGCTACATCACCAGGTGCTAGACAACACCACTCAGAATCAAGAAATGCATTCCATCAGTGGGTTTCAAGGTAAATAGACAGACTGTGCTCTAATCTCAGCACAAATCTCTGTTACATTCATATATCCAATCACACTGAAGATGGGTTTCCATTCTTAAAGTTTGTAGACTGTGCTCTAGTCTCAGCACAGATCCCTGTAACATTAAATATCCAATCAAACTGAAGATGGGTTTCCATTCTTAAAGTTTGTAGACTGTGCTCTAGTCTCAGCACAGATCCCTGTAACATTAAATATCCAATCACACTGAAGATGAGTTTCCATTCTTAAAGTTTGTAGACTGTGCTCTAGTCTCAGCACAGATCCCTGTAACATTAAATATCCAATCACACTGAAGATGGGTTTCCATTCTTAAAGTTTCTTTCAAGGTAAACAGACTGTGCTCTAATCTCAGCATAGATCCCTGTAATATTTAGATATCCAAATACACTGAAGATGGGTTTCCATTCATAAGTTTTTTTTCAAGGTAAATAGACTGTGCTCTTATCTCAGCACAGATTCCTGTAACATTTAAATCTAATCACCCTGAAGATGGGTTTCCAATCTGTAAGTGGTATTGAAGGTAAAGAGACTGTGCTATAATCTCAGCACAGGTTCCCATAGCATTAAAATATCCACCCCTAGTTCATTTGGGCTTCATACATTTAAGTATCCACTCACAGACTGTGGTCTCCTCTCATCACAGGTAACTGTATCAAAATGTCCACTCATAGTTGAGATAGGTTTCCATTCTGTAACTGGGTTCCAGACTGTGCTCTCATCTCTTCACAGGTTCTTCTATTATAAACATCCACTCATATTCAAGATGGGTTTCCAGTCTATCAGTCATTCCAAGTCATATAAATCCATGAGACTGTGCTCTCATCTCAGCACATATTCCTGTAGCATTCAAATACCCACTCTTGATTGAGATGTTGTTCCACTCTACATTATTGTACAACCAGATGTTTTCTTATTGTGGCATGAATCTTTCGAGAAATCTGAACCACTGAAAGAATTTACATGCTTGCAAAAAAAGTTGGTTTTATAGTAACTTTTCTCTCATGCCTGAGAACTTTTCTGTTAAGTGTAAAACAAAATAGCTCTCACTTCACTTGAGACCAGCATGAATTCAACTCAAAGTATTTTTTAAAACTCTTTTGTCCTTTTTTTGTGTTCAAATATTCGAATGAATGTCTCACGTAATGTAAATGTACATCCAACAAAATCCACACGAAATATACTCTACATTTATCTGCTCTATCTTTTTTTTCTTCTCCATCTTGCATTCACATTACAAATTGAAGAGGAATTAAGATTTATATAAAGTTATGTGGTTATTTTTGTCATTTCCTTTTATAAGAACTTTTTTGGGTAAAAAAGTCTTGAGAAACTACCAAGAGAAATTGGAGAGATGTTAAAGGTTTGAGTGGAATTTGTAAGATTATCAGCTGAGTTATGTTAATTGCAAGTTAGTCGGCATCAGTATTTTAAATTAAGGAAGCGTCTTGAAATGGACACATTGTAAATTCTTCCAACGTAAAACATTATGCATGTGAGCTGAATACGTATTATCATAGATAAGTATTATGTGTCAGTATTGATAGTATTACATGTATATGTAGAAAGAGAAATAATGTTTGAATTCAAATTCTGTTGTTCTATTAGTGCAATTTAGTCAATTATGTTTATCTGAATAATGTCATTACAGTATGCAGTATTGTTAAATAGTGTGATGTAAAAAATCTAAAAAAGGAAGAAAAAAAAAATCATACAAGTATGTGTAACTCTCTAATGTATTGTTTTTGTATCATGAATTTCACAACGTATCGAAAGTTTGTGTTTTGTACACATTACTTGATAACCAAATTATGAGTTCACATTCTAATTAAGGATGAAAAATTACACCAAAAAGTAGTTGTAATGTCACACAGTGTATTTTCATTTGATTTATATTGTAACCAGTAGTGGTGATGTACATGTAGCAGTAATTAATCATGATCAGTTTAATAGTTACATGTATCTGTGCGTGATGGAATATATCAGAAAACTATTTTTACAGCAGTGTTAGTAAAAAGTTCGTACGAATTCGGTATATTGCATATATCACATATTGCATATATATTAAGAAGTCTTAGAGCTTTGTATGGTCAACGCCAGTACGGACTTCTCACGGCAGCCAACAATATATACATGTTGGTCTGTGTTTACTTCACCAAAATCCTTATTTCCCCCCTTTTACTAGAAATATGCGTATATACATTAGATATAAATATATGTAATACAAATAAGATAAATAGGATATAAAATTTACAGTTTGTGGCACAGTTAGTATCATTATGTATATATGTTTCGTTTTAATAGATTATAATCCTGTATATTTCTAGCAGAATCGTATTTTTTAACCGTTGAAGGCTTCTTAAAAAAACCACCTTGATGTACATGTACAACAATGTTAAGTGTATTTTGTATTTTAAAAGGAAGTGTAATGTGTTTTATCTGTGCATGCAGTTGGTAAGTTCTTGTGCAATATTTGGTCATGTTTTATTTATTTTTTCTGTAAAAATATGTGCTACATATAGATGGTAATACAGTGAAACCTGTCTATAAAGACCACCCAAGAGAGATCAGAAAAGTAGTCTTTATAGAGAGGTGGTCTTTATGTACAGGTTCCTTTAGTATATTTTTCAATGAGAAACCATTTTCAAAGGAAACAAAAAATGTGGTCACTGTAGACAGGTGGTCGCTTAAGCAGGTTTGACTGTATATGTACATGTATTCATTGCCTAGTTTCCCAATATAGACAGAATTCTTGCCACTGTAATTGGAAATGATTTCAAGTTAGTGAATTCAGTTTCAATTCATTTTCTTGAAGCAAAGAATAGGCATCTTAAATCACAAAGTGTTATTAATGGCAACAAATCTTAGAGACTCTGGTGGAAATCGCTTTATAAGCACCATTTATTATTATTAAAAGGAAAAGTGTATTTCAAGTATTACATGGGAAGCTTGCTTGAGAATGATGATAATTATATGAATGACAGTGATAATGATAATGATATTGATATTTGGATTATGAAGGGCTCTTTCCCTAAGGATTAAAACACTGGTTTACCCTTGATTATCTATTATTTCACATGCAGTGATTCACATCAAACAAATTCTGGTTCCTTATGTTTCCCATCAATGTTCACTTGTTATTAACGTTTGATTAAATTAAAGCATCAAAAACCTTTAACTTTGGGGTCACTTGAATAAGCTTAGCATAGTATATTTGTAAAGCGCTTAGAGACATTTGTATTAAGTGCTATATAAAAAATAAATATTATTACTATTATCATTACTATACAACTTCGTTGTGTGTTTTAAAGACAGTAGGGCTCTTATGAAATTAAAACACAAGTACATGTAGGATTTTTGTGGTACTTTAGTAATGCCAATTTTTGAATTCGTTGAAATTGTTGCTGATAATTACCATAAACTTTTAATGATTGGATTGGTAGGTATTAGGGGAAAGAAAAAAGTCTTGGTTAAAAGAGGGGACAACAGATGACATTATGCCAAAACATGAACAGATTAATTAAGCTCTTGTTTGTAGTATAAGCTTGCTTTGGCAATGTACATGTAAGCTTCAGAAGGAACGAGGAGCAAGATTTTTTTTTAAAACTACGGGCTGTGAAGTATGAACCTGTTTGGAACTGTTGCTGCATCCCACATTGTATCTGGTGGTAACCGGGGGCAACGGATGACACCAAGCCAAGGCTCCTCCCTCTTTCTCTTTCTCAACTCCTGCCCATGCCTGCATGCCTACCACCATGCATTGAGTCTTGTCTGTTATTTAGTAGAGCCTCATCATCATCTTACTGCTTCAAGCATCGTCTTTATGATTTCAAGATTTCGTTTGCTCCTCGATTGGTCATTGATAAGTCTTAGAGTGGTCCTAGACAAACAGTGGGCTGGTCCTAGAGAGACCTGAGACCTGGTCCTTTATAAATCTTAGATCTGGTTGAAAACAAATCTTGGGCTGGTCCTAGATAAATCTTAGACCTTGACTTGGATGAATTTTAGACCTGGTTCTAGTTTCATCTTAAACATGGTCTTAGGTGAATTTTAGACTAGTCCCAGAATTTTTTTAGACCAAGTTCAAGATGAATCTTATACTGGTCCTAGATAAGTCCTGGTTTTGTTCTAGATGAAATATAAAAGGATAAGACAAAGCCAGATAAAAAAATCAGTTTGAAGAAAAATAAATCCTGTTTTTCCTTAATTCTCTTCAAAAAGAAAGAAGAAGAAAAAAAAACATTTAGAAATGTTTATATACAGTAAGTTTAAAATTTGTTGAAATAAAACAATTAGGATTTAACGTACACTGTATCTGTCCATTTTCTCTTTTAAGCCAAGTCCATGTTTTGTTTATTTATTCTTTAACATATATTTGTAAAGAGACAGAAATATTATTTTACACAAATATGCTTTTGTTTGACGAAGACAAGTAAGTATCATAGGAAATTTGAGAGTCATGTATTTATTGGAATATTTTAGATTATTTACAGTTTGATCAATTTGATACTGAAAGAAAATTTATTGCAACAATAGATAGATACTGGCAATGTTAAATTTGCAGATTATTTGATGATATGCATAGCCAGTAAATATGAACTGGGCAGAGAGCATTACCTGTACAGTTTGGTTGCAGGTCGTCAGGGTTATAAGGTCAAAGGTCGTGGATAATAACCCTCCATATTCATTAGCAAACCGTGAGACTTCTAGAAACTCATGCCCAATTTGATTGCATTCAAGGATTCATTTTATGCTTATTATGTTCCAATTATTTTATTTCATTCTGTTTGAATTGAATGATGGAAGTTCTGTATTGAATTTTGTGTTTAGTGTATTGGTGCAAAATCTATTTTCATTTTGTTTTTTGGCTCGATGTACCACAGTCCTTGTGCATGCTTGTCCTCAAATTTCATCCCTTTTTAGTTTGTCCCTGACCCTTCCCTTAAAAAGAAAATACTAATTTTAAGGCATTTAGAGAAATTCCCTACACTTTTCAATGATTTTTCAGTGTGGCAGTGATTTGAGAAGAAAACATTAAAACCTGACCACCCCTTAAATAGAAAATAATAATTTTAAGGCATTTAGAGAAATTTCGTACCCTTGACATCTTTTGGTTTGGGCAGTGATTTGAAAATAAATGACTCAAGAATTGACAATCAATTACCGTTAGAAACTTTTCAATCTGTTAAGCACATTGCTTTTCAAGATGGTAATGCAGTAAAGACAAAAATTTAGTAGGAGGACAGAGAGTAAATAGTTTCCATGTTCACCATTGAAAACAAAAGTGAGGATTAAATACAAAATCTATTAGCAGTTTTGGAACCAGAGTGTTTATTAAGTGCCCCCAAATTGTAAATACTTTTGGCACTGTTTTCCAAACTCAACTGTAAAAGCTCAAAAGAATAGTTTAAATCTCTCAGAAATATTAGAATGCATGGAAAATAAATGAAACCTAGTTGTTCCTTAGTCTCCCTTCCATCAGCTTCTAATTATTTTCACATCCCATTCAATGTTTTCAAACAACTTGTGAGAAGGTTGGAAAAAGCTTTTTGAAGAAATTAAAACCTTTGTCTCCAAAAGAATGTGTATCAAAACATAAAACAAGGCCACGTTTTAAACATAGAAATCATGGATAAATACTGCCCTTCCCTTCCCTTTCCAAATAGTGTGGTACAAGCAAAATCTTTCATGGAAATAAATCATTGAAAAAATATCCGGGACAAAATGTCTCTGTATAATCAATTCTTAAAAAAAAGTTTTTTGAGGATATTTGGTTCCTTGACTAAATTGATGTATTTTCAGACTTTTTCACAAGCATCATTGCACTAGACACAAAATCATGAATATTCATCACTCCATATTGCATATGTATGAGAATGATTTCATCACGCACCAGTCACCTTGCACCCATTTTCTGTCTTTCCCCCTCTCTCTCTGTCTCTCTCTCTCTCTCTCTATCTGTCTGCCTGGATTAGGACTCTTCCACTTAGGCTTCCGGGGGAGCCAGGGCCAGCTACGCAACCACCAGCGCCACCACTCGGCTCACGCAACGACCGGGCACGTTCAAACCCAGCTCCTGCAACGGACCTTTCGCGTTCCTTCCGGCGATCTATTCAACATGGCAAACAATAATAACTCAGGCATGACTGCTATCGGTCTCGTCAAACTCGACTACGAGGGCGGTGTGCCGCCGCTGATTCGGCAGAGCATGAACATGAGCTGTATCTCCTTGAGCGATTCGTCGGACATCGCGAGCGAACCGTCGCCGATTAAACACGCCAAGTCCTTCAGCATGACCACGTGTAAAGACCTCAGAGAAATTGTGAACGAGATTCGAAGGACGTTGGATCGTAGGCAGCCGGATTTAGTTTACACGAACAACGAGAATATGTTTGAATTGCAACAATACGGTGTAGAGATGGAGATGGAGGTGTGTAGGGTGCCGGGCCTCGCGCTTAACGGTCTCAAGTTACGGAAAATCGCGGGAGATGCAAGTCAGTACAAGGAGTTGTGCAGCGAAATTCTTCAGACCATGAAGCTCTAGCAAGCCAAAGGCATTTAATCTGTTTCAATAGCACAAATGGTGAAAACGTTTGCAGTATTTATCTTGAGGAAAGCACAAGTTATCATCCAACTGGTCGTGGTTAATGGAGTGAAGTTGGGTGAAAATTAATCTGTCCCAAATCAAGTGACGTGATACTACTTCGGTCTACCAACAAAGAAACATGTATTATCCAAAGCAAAGTTTTGTTGCAAGTTGTACTTATTTTTTATGATTCCCGTCTCCCAAGTTTTTTAAATGACCCACAGTCAACCTTCCAATTTTGTTAATGTCACGTCAGTTCAAATTGGCCATGGAGAGCCAAAAGGGCGTTATGTCTACATTAAAGTAAAGCATTTAAAGCCCTCCTGCCTCTCATGAGAAAGCATCTACTTCAGGGCCCAGTTGCATAAAACTTACCATTGATGGTAACTTTGCCATCAATGACAACTACCATGGAAACAGGGCTCAACAGCCAATCAAAATCAAGGTTTTATGGTAGTTACCATTGATGGCAAAGTTACCATCAATGGTAAGTTTAGTGCAACCGGGGCCCTGATCAAATCTCCGCTCAGAAATGAAGCCGTAAACTGCAGCATTTTTCTTTCTCCAAACATGTAAATGAATGGCAACTGCGCGCAACAAAGGTGCTACGCATGTTCACTTAGCTCTGTGTTGAAGTATACAGAAATGTGAGACGTATTTAATACACTAATAGGTCATTATAAGAAAGAAGGCAGCGGTTTACTGTGTCGTATTTGAACGAGGCTTGACAAACAAAGTAGTGTTCCATACATGAGATAACTTGCCCTTTGGCTTGCATCAAGCATTACAAAAAACAAAAAACTGGGCTAGCATATTACTTGCCCTATCGATGTAAGTTAAGTAATAGGTGCTTGTTTTCTTGTGTTTTTGTGAAAATGAAAATTCACCAGACCCAATGGTGAAACAGTGACTAGGGACAAAAAGTGGAAGAGCAATTTTGGTAATTTTTTTGTTGCCCCTCAAAATAAAAACCTTTATTTTCCCTCTTCATTTTAAGTAAAAGAAATAAATGTGAAAAAATGTTGCAATCATTCCTGAGGAAAGCATTAATTCTTCGCTTTTTATTTCTTTTCAACAAAATTGTTCCTTTTTATCTGGTTTTATGGTTGGAAAAGCAATATTTTAATTTTTATTTCATACTTTTTTTCACCAAAATTGTTCCTATTCACCTAGTTTCATGATTTATGGTTTTAATTTTTTTTACACAGTCACTTTCTCATTTTGTCTCATGTTGTGTAGTGTGCATGATTGCTCAGAGTGCTAGATCCAAATGTGAGAAAAATTGTTTAAAAATTGCAGCTATGTGCATAACGCTTCCAGTGACCATGTTGTCTCAAACTTGTTACATATGTGTTGCTATGCCAGACAGAGCTTATGCAATTACAAAGTGTAGACCAAGTCAAAAATGCATTCCCAGTATCTCTTCCAGCTTGATCATAAAGATAGCGGAGGGAGTTCCTTAAAATACTAAAGATTTACAAAAGTATATACCCTGGTATGTAGCATTTAACATTGGGGTCTATTATGAAATACATGTAATAACAGTGCCATATCTAGAATTACCTTTCATAAAGAATATTATCTTAGCAGTATTATTGTGTATTCTCCTGTTATACTTCTTCACTTCTGTTTTTGCTTTTAACCATATGTGTACAAGAGTAAATACAGTGAAACCTATAAAGACTGCTCAAGGGAGACAAGAAAAGCAGTCTTTATAGGCAGATGTTCTTAAAGTTATGATTCCTTTAATACATGTTTCAATGAGAAATTGTTTTCAAGGGAAACATAAAACATGGTCTTTATGACAGGCGGTCTTTCTACACAGGTGGTCTCTAATCGAGGTTTGACTGGATCACTATACTATTTTGGGGGAATGACAATTGTTCCCAAATTCATGTAGTTGGGGGAAAAAATAAGACTAAATACAGGCTAATGACCTTTCCTTTTTTTTAAAACCCTTGAGTGATTTTCACATCCACAATTTTCTCCTCTTGAAATAGAATTGTGATAATTTTGTATAAAAAAATAAATAAATATGGGCCTCAATTTTTATAGAATACCTCCTAAGGTTTAGTGCCGGGAGGACATTAACCTTTTTAAAGTTTTGATGAGTTAATGCAATTCTGACGCCAAACAGATGATATATTGTTGTGAACGATCTGGGACCCATTTCACATAGCCTTTTTTCAATGACAAATGACAAAAGTCAGTGAGAAGTCTTCTGGTAACCAATCAGAAGCAAGGATTTCAGTAGCTTATAACAGAAACTGTCATTTGTCACTGATCACAAGTTTTGTGAAACACCCCCTGACGTATTAAAGCACTTGTATTTTTAAAAACCTTGTGTATGGAGGAATCGTGAAGGATAATTCATGCTGTACATTTATGTACGTAGATGATTTAAAGAGTATTTTTATATAACACCTTGATAAAGAGAAATTTTTGTGAACATTTGGTAATTATAATATCTATATATTTATGTGTGGAATCATCGAAAAAGGCTTGCATGCTATATATACAATGTAAATTATGACGTAATATTGGAGTATTGAGTATTAAACAGGGTTATGTTTAAGGGCATGCACCCCTATGCTGTAAAAAACTGATCTTAATGTTATGCATAGGGTAGGGTAGAAAGAGGTTGAACAGGTTTTAAAAGGTCCAAATCGGTTGAAAAGAATCCTTTTTTATATGTTTTATCAAAGTGAATGTGTAGATTTGATGTCCTTGATTGTGCTGGTGTTTTTTTGTCCCCTTTATTTTTTGTTCTTGTAATGGTACATGAGGGTAACACACAATAGTGTGAAAGGCCTCCGGGGTCAACAAACTTTCCGGCCCGAATTTTCAAAGGAGGTTCGTCGACTAACCTAGGTTTTTGTGTGTCCTATGATGCGTTTGAATGCATTTCAGACCAAGGTTAAGACAAACCTTGGTCTAAAACGCGTCACATGACGCACATAAACCTAGGTTTGTCTACAAACCTCCTTTGTGAATTCGGGCCTCCATGTCTAAAAGAAACTCAGCCCTTCAGATGCTACAGCGGCATCTCATGTAAGAAAGGCTTTGAAATTACACTCATTAAAAAAAGAAAGTGGACACTGATTATACTTACGATTTTCAAATAAACATTTAATATAGAATTATCATGCATGAATCAGAATAAACATAAATTAATCCTCTTTAATACGATATGAAATTAGAATCATACCAGTCATGCAGGTGTGTGACTTATCTTTGTATGATTACAAACTATAAACAAGAGGAAAAAATACATTGTCATTAGAGGACAACTTTTTTGCTGCATTATAGGGTCATTCCGAGCCACAAATACAAAGTGTTGGAGATAGAGGGCTCAAAGATATATGGGAAAAAAAAACCTATGCTGTGTGATACCTCAACTTTTTCGTCCGTTGCCATATCAGTTTAGCTGCTGCATTCATAGACTGCAATCTTAACAGAGTTACCAAGTAAATCAAGTACATTTGAATATGCAAGACATTAAATTTGTTCATGCCATGCATCAGGGCTTTATTCTTAACAGTGAACCAATGTAGAAGGGTCTCCTAATTTAAATTAAAAGTTTGGGTTTACTTCAAATCATCGGGGTCATCCCGTCTGGTCAGGTGGTCGCTTTAAACTTCCTTTCATGAAAAAACGAAAACGGAAGATCATGTGACCTTTCATAGATTTGTCGGAGGGTTTCCACAAATTGTTTACGGTAATTTTGACTAGACCATTTGTAGACGAGAGGGGTTTATTTCACAAAATATACCCCTGACAGGATTTGGACAAAGACAGAAGTAAAAAAAATATATGCAGGGTTGAAAATAGTCAAAAAACATATTACTTTGCTGTTTTTCCCACTATTTATATACTATTTTATTTTGTCTATGGAAAGGTTTAATTGGAGCCCTTCTGATGTAGACTGTGATTGTAAATATCCCTAATGGATAAAAACAAAAAATCTTTAGGCAGCTGAATAGAGTATGTAATAATTGGAAATAAACTAGATTTTTTTTTATTTGTAAAGTAGTCTATCCAAAACAATTATGCAAATTATGATAAAGTGGTAATGGTTTCATAATCTTAAGGCTGGTTCATGAGCAGTATATCGCTGCTTTAAACAAAAATGGAATAAATATGTAAATGAATAGCAACTTCACGCAATTTTTTTTTTCTGCCCTGTTTCTTCCCTCCATATCTTGTTTATAAGTTATTTCAAACATCCTTCTTTTACTGCACTCTTGCGAGGTATCAAACATGTTGATGAAAATGATGCGATGGTAGCGTTTTATTCTCCTGAATCTCAGCAAAGCTTACATGATAATTGTGTTAAGTTGGTGATATAATTATGCACATGTAAATATGCACTTGTTTGCATAAAAAGTGCATTAATATGGGTATTCTCAATTACGTGTACATGCAAGTTTTTTTGTCCTCACTAGTGTGTATTGCTTGATTTATTGCTGCAAGATATTATTACAGAATTTGTTAAGTTATTTGAATTATATTTTAGTGACTTTGAAGAAATACTTCTGAACATGGATCAAAACAAGCCTGTTATGTTTTTATCACCGTTCCAATCACCTTTTGAAGTGTTTTAGTTGAAATGATTAATGTATTTCTTTACTATCTCCACCAAAGAGCCCCACTTTATCTCTCCCACCCTTACCCCCTCCCTCTTTTTCTTTCTCTCTCTCTCTCTCTCTCTCTCTCTCTCTCTCTCTTTTTGATGCTTCACTTTGTATGTTGCATGTGCCATTGTTGTTATCCTACAAGTATTGTTGTAATATGCTGATGATTGGATGTTTATCTGCATGAATCTTTTTCACTAACATGTTTGAAGTTTTCTCATTCGGGTATGCCCCCTCTCCCCTCCTCTCCTCTTTCCTCGCCCATCCCCCTCCCATCTCCGACTCAGTTATTGTCTTGGTTGTGTCTTGGGCCGTCTCTGCTGCCCTCTGCTGTCAAACCCTAGTCACACTTTGGTAATGTTTAATCAGGAAAGCAAGATGGTTTGGTTTTAGAACTTGTTTTGGTAATGGATTGCAGTAATTCTGGTTTGTTTTCTGCCGTGATGAAGCATTGTACCAGGTCATTGTACTTGTCCATACTTCCCCCCCCCCCCTCTCTCTCTCTCTCTCTCTCTCTCTTTCTCTCTCTCTCTTTGTCTCTCTTTCTCTTTTCTTTTTCTCCATTTCATTTTTTTGGAAAATGACAGTTTCAAACCAAAATACATATAATGACATGTCTTGTATAGTGCTATGTACATTATATAGTGAGGTGTCGTGGTACAGTGGTTCATTCACTAGACTCTCAGTTGAGAGGGTGAGGATTCAATTCTCACCCCTGCATTACTGTCCTGTGACAAGGCATCAATCTATATTCGCCACTCTCAACCCATGTGTAGATGGTTAACATATATTCTTCAGTGCTTGCCACTAAGCTACATGTACATGTATAACCAGTGTAATAGCTACTGGAGCACCAAGAACCTGATTAGGATCAAGACCGTGATTAGGATCAAGATCATGATTAGGATCAAGACCATGATTAGGATCAAGATCATGATTAGGATCAAGATCATGATTAGGATCAAGACCATGATTAGGATCAAGATCATGATTAGGATCAAGATCATGATTAGGATCAAGATCGACATGGTTGCTACTAGAGTTGCCACACTATTGCAGTTAAACCTCTATATGAAGAGTTTAATTCCAAAAAAAGCTAAATCCATTTTTTGTAACTTCAGAGAAAAAAGAAACTGTCTACCAGATTTTGTACAGGTGTCTATGGAAAAGTGATATTAGAAGATGCATTTTTTCATAATTGCTCCCGAAATTTAGGTAAATAAGTTTTTTTTGAAAGACATGTACTTAAATGAACAATGTTCTGATATCAATTACTCAATTTTCATCAAAAGTGGATTTAGCTCCTTTTGGAATTAAGCTCCTTTTGGAATTAAGCTCTCCATTATGTAGATCACTCAACAGAGACAAGAAAATTGGTCTTTATAGGCAGGCGGTCTTTATGCATAGGGTTATTCAGTACAGGTTTTAATGAGATGTAGTAATTTAAAAGGGAACCAGGAAATGTGGTCTTCATACACAGGTGGTCTTTCTATACAGGTGGTCGCTATAGCAGGTTTTACCGTAAACGTATAATTGTTAATCATGCATGTATAATCTGGGCTGAATTCTGAAGTACCAATAATGGCATGGGTTATTTATTCATCAGTGAAAGTAATTGATTTACACATACATGATAAGTATCTATGCATCTATGATAAAGCATCTATTATAAAGTGAGGGGTCCCATACAGATGGCTTGATCATGACGATGACGTACAAGGTTATGAATTTCTTCAAAGCAAATCCAATACCTTTAAATAGCCTGCATGGGGCTGTTCGTAAGATCAACCATTTCATTAGGCAGTTCATTTGATCACTGTATTACATGTAATTATCACTACTTTGGGTGTTTGTGGGATTTGTTTTTGTTAGTTTGTCCTTTTATGATATTTTGTAACTGTTTTAAAATCTCACATTTTATATCGATGATGATCCAAGAAATGTGACCTTTGGTGTAGGTATGTTGACTTTTTTGTGTATCTCTCTATTTACTCTCCCTGCCCACTCATTCTCCACCTCCCTCCATCCTCTCTCCCTCCAACCTGTCTCCCTCCAACCTCTCTTCCTCCACCCTCATATCTCTCTCTCTCTCTCTTTCTCTCTCTCTCTCTTTCTCTCTCTCTCTCTGTCTTTCTGTCTGTCTGTCTCCCTCCTATCCCCTCTCTCTCTCTCTCTTCTCCGTCCGCCTGTCCCCCTCCCTCCCCGTCTCTCTCTGTCCCTCCCCGTCTCTCTCTCTCCTCCTCCATCTCTCTCCCTCCATCTCCCTTCTCCCTCTCTCTCTTTTTTTTTCTCTCTTTTTTTTCTCTCTCTCTCTTTCTCTATCTCTCCCTATTTCTATTTCTCCATCTTATGCAAAGTAAACTACACAAGGACCAGAGACAACTTGATTTAAACCATTGCCATAGTAGCTATTAATATTATATGTGTCTACAGTATATCTAATCACTTGGTCTAATCTGTAGATACCAAATGCCGATCCTTTATCTGTTTCATATTAGTTCATCTATTTTAATTTGTGATGCACATCCAAATGTCTGTTTTTATCAAAATGCCATATTAGAGAAATCATACTGGACGTAACATGTTAAAGAGGAACTTCACGTATGAGATCATGGAGATGAAATTAATTTGTATACATGCATAGCTATATATATATCTGTGACTGTGGTAAAATGCTTATTTCAAATGAGATAAATGAGATACTTTATTTGTAGTGATGTTTGAATAAATGTGGGGAATAACGTGTCCCTCTTATGATATTTTGTGGAACCAACTACAAGAACTATTTTTGCTATTTTATTTACGATTCCCTGCACAACATGAGATGGTCTTTTTAGAATTTTTCAAAATTCTTGCACGTTTTATGTAATTTTGACATCGTTGAACTTGTGCATATGACGGTTACGTGAAACGCTGCCCATGGGTTAGGGAGAGAAACATGTGGAACTTGACATATGTAAACAGGGGGGTTTTCACAAAGATCCTAAGTTGAACTTATCTCTAAGTTTGACTTAACAATTATGGAAAGCTGTTAGCATCTATGAAAATATTTTGTAAAAGTTATTTTAAAAGGCATAATATGTTGATTTAAATCATTCATATTTTCTCTTAGCAAGGATATGTCATGTTCTTGATGTGGAATTTATGAAATGAAGTCTAAAATACTTGAATTTTCACTTTTGAATATATCTTATTTTAAGACTACAAATGGCTCTCCATAATTAATAAGTCCAATTTAGAGTTAAGTTCGACTTGGTATCTTTGTGAAACACCCCCCACTCCCAGGTCTATTGACAGTCCATGTTTGAATATTCACCTGTGTTTGTTTATCCAATTCACATTTGTCAGCATTTTATGTTTGACTGTTTACACCAATGTTTACACAAAAGTTTACACAAATGTTTTCATCCTTCAAAGAAAAGCATGTCTGTGTTTCCTCACTCTAAGTTCATTCAAAGAAGGTACAATACACCATTTTTGTAATGTATTCAAATCAAATCCTTAAGTCTTTGTTTAGTGCAACATTCTTTCATTCACCTATTATAAATAACAGTATTTCAACAAAACGTGATTCACATACATTACTTCTTGTAAGGTAGGAGAAACATTATGGCTTGCCCTACCTAGCAGCACGCTGTGTATGCACGTTTCATTTTGACTATTGAAGCACAATTATTTGTAACGGGTGAGTAAAACAATGTGTGACTAGGCACTTGAAAAAGACTTGTGCATTAAATTTGATTACATTCAAAAGAGGCCTATTGAAAAAGATACACAAACCTCATGCACAACTTTGCATGGAAAAGTACAGAAGCGATATCATGGTAGTCTGGAGAATAACAATCTCCCAAGAAACATATCAAAGGTTGAGGTTAAAAATTAGCAGGAATAACAAAAATACCAAATTGTCTAAAGTCCAAAGTCTTTAATAGGTTCAAAGTTGTTGGGAACTGCCAAGATAGTGTGTAATGTATGTATAACGATGGGTACTCAAGTAACCAAAGAATAGCGTATTAATTTAATTAGATTTGAAATATAATCTGTAGCAATTTATTATTTAACGTTGTACAACGGAAATGCTTTAAGATTGTTTGTATACCCTGCCTTATGGAAGACGAGAAGTCGAGATTGAAGAAGTGTGTTTTATACCATTCTCTCTTTTCCCATTCTCATAAATCGTCCGTAATTCAAATTTTCCAGAATTTTCTCACATTGTGGTTGCATCTGGTGTCGTGGTCTCAAAATGCTCTCTCTCTCTCTCGCTCTCTCTTTCTCTCACATTCTTTTTCTCTCTCTCTCTCTTTCTTTCTCTTTCTTTCTTTCTCACTTTCTTTCTCACTTTCTTTCTCTCTTTTTTTATTTCTTGCTCTCTCTCTCTGTCTTTCTCTCTCTTGTTCTTGCTCTCTCTTTCTCTCTCTCTCTTTCCTCTGTCCTCTCTGTTCCCATATGCCCCCCCCCCCCCCCATCTCATCTTTTCTTGGTTCTTGCACAACCTCATATCCAGTCAAACCCGTCTCGGTTAGTAATGGCCATATGCCTTCACGGTGACCACATAAGAGCAATACTCCCCAGGGAGTGGAGAAGGTGCAAATTGTACACAAATATATCCAATAACCAGGGTAACACCATCTGTAAAGTGCTTAGAATTGGTATTTTATATCAAGCGATATAATTTTAAATCCAGAATATTACTGTTATTGTGAGAGCAACACAAGGGAAGGAGAGAGAAAGGGTAGTGGAGACAGGTGGCCTTTATAGAGAGGATGGGCATAATTGAGACAGGCTCAACTGTATTTCTGTTAATTGTTGTCTGTGCTTTGTCACTTGTAACCCTTAAGTCCAACCCCCTCCGCCTATCCAACCCCCTCCCCTTCCCTCCCCCTCAGCCCCCCAAAAATCATGCTCAGCAGAATTGTATTCATGCCCCCTTTGAAGGCAAACATAATTTCATTTGTCTGAGGTCTGAAGGGCAATAACTTGTGTACTATAACACAGAGATAATCCCTTTCTGGCTCTGAACGGTCAATTTAGGTCCAGAGGACTTCGGTCAAGTTTGGACACACCCCAAAATTGGTGAATAGTTACCGCAAATGAAGTTTACTTGAAATGTAGAAATATATCGCTATGGTTCCACATTTTGTCCCTATTTTCACGAAGTGACGGTAGTGAATGAAAATCGCATACAATTTGCATGCGGATTTGCCTCACTACCGTCACTTCTAGAAAATAGAAACAATTTGTGCACTTTGCTGCATATTGACTCTGTTAGTATTTAATTTAAAGTACATCTGCCCTTCCTTCTTTTTTTCATTCTAAATCGTTCTTAGAGCTTAAATGATATTTACCCTGATGTGAGATGGCTCTTCAGACAATATTTATTATTTATTTATTAATTCATTTATTAATTTATTCATCAATTATTTAATTACATCTAATTATTATTTTTCTAAGGAATCTCATTCATGTCTTGTTTTTATTCCCCTCAGTTGTGGGGAAGGTGGAACTGTGGTTGCCGGGAAGTTTAGTCGAAAATTGGTCTAATTGTGGGGATTTCGATTGAGAAACCAAATTAATCATTTTGCTGTATATCTCCTCTTTATTACAGTGGTTATAAGTCGAGCCTTTATATTCATGTTTGAAGTCTTATGTGTTTCAATCATTTATTCTCTGGCCATTTCATATTTCATATTCAATGCACCTCCGAATCTGTCTTCATATTTTGACTGTGGTAGCATGCAATGTAGTTGGGTGTATGTTTTCAAGGTAAATGTATCATGATGTGAATGATTACCGGTGTATATCACGTATGAAGAAAAAAAAATGTTATTTCAAAAACCAAACAATGGGAAAAGGTGTTACATCACTGTGTGTGTTTAAACACTGTATTATTATGCACTTTATATCATGATCCCTGCTTTTTGGAGCAGTTTTATCCCCAAATGTTAATTTCCAGTGATCATGACGGTAAATCTATGTTAAATCGTGTTTGAGTACTGTAAATTAAGTCTTCTATGAATATAGCGGACTTATTGTAGATATAGTGACATGGTGGTACCACAAATGTCGCGTCTTGTTTTTGCAAGAAAGAAAAATGTCTCCTTTTTTTCCAAGATAGCCAAATATTGATAATGCATTATTTATAAGGCGTAAATGGATATATATTTGTTATTGAATTCACTAGATCACAAATGCTGAAATAAAAAAAAAATAGATTATTTGTATATATAAATATCTATATGAAAATGTACCTTCCATGGCACTTGTGTTTATTACTGTGGTGTATGTTGTTTTTTGTTGTTTGTATGGTGTTGCACTGTGCACTTGGTCTTTATTTTAGGGTAAACTATTTACAAAATTCTGGATGGAGACAGTTTTAAATTGTAACCCTCCCCCCCTTTCTTCTACAGTTGAAAACTAAATTATTTATACCCTTACAAAGTTTTATAGTTTTTGAAATATTTGAAAAGTTGATTTGTCCTGATTTATCTGTCTTGAGAATGTGACATATATTAAAGGTAAAGACCAGTTTTGGAAATGCCCCAATTTCAAAAAATGAAATGGAAGCTCTTATTACCAATCATGTGAAAGAATATGTTTTGACTAATACATGATGATACCAATTTTGCCGGGAAACCGCCTACTAATTGATATATTTGGTAAATTAGTTTATATATTGGACTGTGAGAGATAAACGCATGTGTGCGTAGTCCCATATACATCTTTCTGTGTACAGTGTAACTTTACCAAGACTTGGCCAAATTTCTTATCATTTTAATAATTCCAGAACCTTGCAGTACACACCCATACTTATATGCTAGATGATCAACCTTTTCTGATCGATTCCACAACGTTTCTTTCATAATGCAATCGCATGACCATAACTGGTCTTTACCTTTAAAGCTCAAATCTTAAAGTATTCAACAAAGGCCCTAATGCAGTCCACCTTTCATTCTTGAGTTACAAAAAAAACAAAAAAAACAACACAAAAAACATCAAATTTACAAGGGTTATGAATAAATTAGTTGTTAACTGTATGTATAGTCCTACATATCATATATTTCTCCCTATCTCCCTCCCTCTCCATCTCTCTCTCTTGTTACTTCTTGTTTGTTATTTCTTCCTCTATCACTTCTTCATCTATCTCAATGTCTATCTGACATTTTGTTTTCTCTCTATCTCTCTGGCAATTACCAAAATAAACCAGGCCCCAAAATGTTTGACTTTTGCACATGAGTTTGATTGTGTTGCACTTGACCTACACATATGAAGTTGAAACCTTGTTTTGGTGTTCATGGATACCAATAAAATAGAACGGTTTACTAGAATATTCAAATTTATGGATGTCTCGTTAAAAGGTATTCCATATAATCTGTTATTAATGAATGAAGTAGTACTTGGGATCCAGTCTGCAAACTTTACTTGTTGCTATAAAGGGCAAGCCTCAGGCAAGCTTTCTGGTTTTAAAGAACAATCTTCTTTAAACAGCATATGCATACAATTTGAATGTTAGTAAACCGGCCTATTGTATTGAATTGAGAATTGACAACTTAAGTAGGAAAGGCGTTTTGACAGTACCCCCCTTGGCCGGCCTCCCCCTCTCAGGGATCGACTGATACGGACCTTTTAAATTTCTTTTATTTATGATAAATGATTAAAAGTTGTTTGCATCAATCCTAAGGGGAGAAAAGGTCAGTTTATTTCCATTCACCCATTTTTATCTCATTTTTTTAATTCACATCTAGGGAATATGTGTTTTGCCAAGAGCCAGTCCCCTGTTTCACAAAACTCGCTATCAATAACAAGTTCCAATAAGTGTTATAAGCTACTGAAATCATAGCATTTGATTGGCTATGAGCAAATTTGACATAGAAATTTATTGTTTGATATTGATAACAATTTTTATGAAACAGGGCCCAAATAATCATAATTAGGCTGCACTGTACATAAGTTCATTGCAATGATGGAATGGTAGCTGTTTGAATTTGTATGCACTATACACGAGAGGGGAATAGTATTTTAACTTGATATTTTTTTTTAATAATGGTAATTACAGTAAGGGGAGGAGAGAAAAGGGAAGGGACGAGAATGCAATGGAGAGGGAGATAATGAAAATGAGGAAGAGGGGGTCAGAGGAAGAGGGAGAGCGAGAGCGAGAGAGAGAGAGAGAATGAAAATGAAAAAAGAAATGGGAGGGAGAGGGGGCACGGGTCAGAGCTAGAGAGAGAGAGAAATGAAAGAGAGAAGGTGAGAAATGAAAGAGAGAGTGAGAGAAAATGTGAAAGAGAGAAACAGAGAAGGAGAGAATTGAGAGAGTAGCTGGTATAGAAATAGAAAATAGTCACTCTGAACTGAATAGGATGAACATTAATACAGGGCATAAATACGTAACAGAAATTATGTCAATGAAATGGAAAAATTCTGGGCGCGAGGTTGTCGCTCAGTTTCACACGTCATTGTAAACAATGACAGGCCATTCTAGACTACATGCATATGATATGTAGATCGACCGCATTCATTCGCGATCGCCCATTCAATTTGTGTGCAGTTCAAGTGCCATGCAAATGAGTGAAGAAAACACAATCCAAATCAACGAAGTTCGAAATTAATTGAATCGGTGCTTTATGTCTGTCATGTAAACATCAAGATTTATCCAACATGTCTGGAATGTTTGAAGATCGGGAGCTGACGGAGGAAGGAAACACCACACCAGAGGGTGTTTCGTATGGACTCTCAACAGGTAACTTTCATTTTTGTACAATGAATCAAGACTAACATGAAGTGAACCACTGTCTAAAAAAATGATCAAACAAAAAAATCGTGTCGCATGTCAAACACAAGTGCAAAAAAGCCAATGCCCCATTAGCAATAAGATTTTTTACCTGAATTAACCAGCTGAATCACTTATTTTGTCTTTCAATACCAATTTTCAAGATTAAGCTGAAATTGAATATGATTCTTCCTCGTGTAGATCTAGGCTAGATTCTTTGTTATTGTTTGTGAGTTGTGACTCATGACTTAGTTCCTCTTGCACGTAGAACTTTAGCTTACATTCAGCGCAAACTCCAGGAAACTCTGACACGGGTGCCGGTGTCGGAGCTTCCTGGAGTTAATTTAGCGCATACGTGTCTCATCAAGTTGACGTTATTCTAGATCTAGACTAGATCTAACTTCAGTAAGGGCGCTGGTTCGAGAAAAAAGATCGTCCGCATAAACAAGGATTATCTCCGTAAACGCTGACAAATCACATCCTGAAAAATAAGGATCGTCGTCTTTTTTCTTCTAGTCTCTGCGGGTGTAGGGTTACCTACAGTGTACATGTATCCACGCCCTGGAAATGTGAAAAACGGATTCTGTGTAATATACCCCCAGTTCACTGTCTACTTTTACGAGTTGTCCGTCTTCCTGAGGATTTATCGTTCCTGATGCGAAAGTCTCTGTGCTGCGTAAGTCGGACATGCCTCGATCATGGAGCATCATCTTGAAATCCGTTTTTCGCATTGCCAAAGCACGGATCGATCAGTAATATGGATCATCGATCGTCCGCGCAAATGCAGACAATCCTTATTTTTTAGAAAGCAATTTGTATCCGCGTTAACAAGGATATCCTCATTCATGCGTATGATCTCGGACCAGCGCCCCTACTGAACTTACACGTCCGTACTCATTGTACCCATGCTGCCTGTATACATGTAGTTATCGGCGCTAACAGCGAGATTGCAGAGCTGCCAAGCATTCCGTTTTTTGCCGGAATTTTTTTTTCTTTCCTCCAAATTACGGTATTACGTTTTTTCTTCATAAAATACTTTTCCTTTTTTTACATACCGTACGTAAAACAACTGCACTAATATGGTGATTTGATCACAAATTCAACAGAAACTAATTTTAAAACATCCTTGAAGAAAAAAATATTCTCAAAAAGAATGAAATGTTGATAATACCAAAATAACCACCAAAACAAATACCTGCTTGTATGGAAAAAACAGCATGAGGAATGACCATTTCTGCATTGGAAGTGTGTCGCGTGTGGTTGTAAGTTTCGTTTTTATGAATTCCTTTTTTTTTGCCATCATGATTCCTTTTTTTGGTCGCACAAGGTTGGCAGCTCTGAGATTGTCATGGTTTATAACTTCAAGTAAACTTCAGCTTTTCACTCAACCATGAGTTTGCCTGTGTGTTCCCTGACTAAGGTACCAAAATGTTGTGTGTCCGGACAATTGATTTAAAACAGCAATTTGAAGGAGTTTACATGCAATATTTCATTAATCTCTTTAAATTTTTGTTGAACAATATACATGTTAAGGACAAATATTCATGATGGTTAGTGATTTGATGAATTTTTTCCATTAATCTGTAGGTAAAACCGTAAAAGAGAACTCTTTATGTTTGTTAAGTGTCCAGACACTCAACCCTGCATGATACTAGATAACTTTGAAGTATATACATCAGGCCTTAAATTTCAATATTTTTAGGGCAAGGCCACTTTTCTGTAGGGCACATTCCTATATTACAGCACAAATAGGAAGAATTGGAAAGGGCACAAAAAATCTCCAAGGCCAATGAGAGGGGCATTGAGGCCAAACAAAGCGGCACCCACGGCCATGGCCTTGGTGGCCTTGGATTAATTTAAGCCCTGATACATTGTACATGTATACAAGGTACATGTATACACATTAATGTATTGAATTCACTAGTTCACAAATGCTGAAATAACAAATATAGATGATTTGAATATATATTATACAGTCAAACCTGTCTATAGCGACCACCCAAGGCAAACTCAAAAAATGGCCTTTGTAGACAGGTTCCTTTAATAGTACATGATTCAATGAGAAACCATTTTCAAGGGAAACAACAAATGTGGCCTTTGTAGACAGGTGGTCTTTGTAGACAGGTGGTCACTAAAGCAGGTTTAAGTATTGCGTTTAACCAAACTATTGACTTCCCTCTTTATTTCCAACCCCATCCAGCCTCAGAGTTCGTAGCGACCTATGGATGGTATATCCTGTTTGGTGTGATTGGGCTAGTTTATATCAACAGCTGGCTGGATACAAGACTACAAGGATGGAAGAAACAAAGGAAGCAAGAGGCAAATCTAAACAGCTATAGTAAGTATGGTTTTAAGAATAATTCATCATCATCTAGTGCCGTCCCTTCGGAAGGGGTTGGCGGCTATGCACCTCCATCGCTTTCTGTCATATACCCTTGTTCTAAGTTCTTACCTCTCTGTAGTTAAGACCAATCTATTTCTTGACATCATCAAACCAAGTGGTTCGCTGTCTACCCCTTTCTTGTTTACCCTCTACTATTCCTTGCAGCAAGATCTTCTGCAATCCTCCTCCTCTCACCACATGACCAACATACATGTACACTAGTTTTCTCTTCTGCACTGCGTTAATCAGTTCTCTCTCTTTGTTTGCTCTGTTCAGGACTTCTTAACTAGGAAAAACCAAGTTTAAAATGGACCATCTTTTATATTTTTAATTATTGGAATAATCCATTTTAACAATTTTGTTGATTTCTTCAGCTCTCTGCACTTTTGCTAGTTTTTGCCACACATGTAGTTTTTCGTGGAATAATAGACAACAATTGACGGAAGGATTGTTTTGTGCAACAAAAATTTACCCATTTCTGGGCTTGATTATCTCCATGACAACCCTTTTAACACCAATATTGATATAATATTGGATGGCTTCGAGTGCGATACAAGAATATATTGTCATAGCGAGAGCAATATATTCTTGTATCGTACAAAAACAAAGCCATACAATATTATAATTTTTTATATTATTTTGTATATTATCTACAATTGAACTTCCTGGATGACAGAGCAATACGAAAACAATATTGATCTGTCATCCGGGTACACTGTAGTGCGCTAAAGATATCAAATACACTGATTTATTGTAGCACTTGGAAACCTTATATAGATAATGAAGACTAATACTGCACCAGAAACAGTAATATTGAAACCTTTGGTATTTATATCTACTTTCTGATGACTTATCTACTAGACTTTGACTTTGTAACTTGGGATTCAGCAATGTCTATAATGAAACATCATTTTCTTGTGATCTTATCTTGTCTTAGATGCGAATGAAGTGCTCCAGAGACAAGAGGCGATGGAGAGAGCAAGACAGAGACTTCAGGCCAAGTATGACGCAGAGACCGAAGAATACGCTCAGAAACAAAAGGAGGTAAGATACGGCTACATATGACTTTCTAGTACTGAAAAATATCAGTCCAAAGAGGGGGAAAAAGCAGCACACAAAAAAGGCCCTATGTTCTTCCTTGGTTTACTTGATGAAAAGTACCAAAATTAAGTATTTGTGGACTACTTTGTAAACGTTACAGACATTATGTCTGCCAGGATATTGATAATTTCAAGATATCAAATATTTAGATTCAAGAAAGTTTTAAGGATAATCCAATTTGAATAGATTACATGTAGTACGTCCAGTGTGTTCACTTTCTGTAGTAGCATTAAACACAATTTAATGAAAACATCCATTGGTTGAATCTTTGCATTCCTAGAAATTGAACCTTTTTAATTTTTAATCTTGTGATTGTTTTTTCAGAAAGAAGAAGAGAAGAGAAAGGAAGAGATAGAGGACTGGGAACGTCATCAGAAAGGTCTCGGTTATAAATCCAAAACAAAAGCTGTAAAGGTAAGCCACCCTTTATACATTTAAAAATGTTAAATCTGAGATACACGGTCCTACATGTTACTAGTGTCTGTGATATGGTGTAATATTGAAGCCCTAAAAAAAATCGCGCTTCAAAATGATCAAGAAGTGCCACAAAAAAGTACAAATCTTTGAGTGATCGGTTTTACCATACTCGTTTTCCCCAATAGACTGTAGTGTTATGAAAACCGTTCAGCAAACGGTTTTCAAAATTTGTAATTCCAATCATTAATATCTTGATAATCAGACAGGCGATAGGCTTGTAAAAGTCATGGAGGTTTATAATTATCATTGCAGCATTAGCTAAATCAAGGATTATTTCTAAAGGATCTAAGACAAAGTTACCGGATCCCTTTAAAGTGTAGTTCTGGGCCCCATTTAAAAAAACTTGTCATCATTGACAAATGACAGTTGTTGTTATAAACTAACGAAATCCTTGCTTCTGATTGGTTATCAGCAGATTTGTCACTGATTTTTTTTTCTTCTTCATTTGTCATTGAAAACTGGCTATGTGAAACGGGTCCCTGGTCATACGATTGCATTGTGGAAGAAACTGTCTAGAAGAGAAGCAATTGGGAAAGGTTGATCATGTACATGTAGCAGATAGGTATCGGTGTATACTGTGAGGTTTTGGAGCCATCAAAATTATCAGAACTTGACACAGTCTCGCTAAAAGTTACATGCACTGTACATATAAATGTGTATATGGGACGACACAAACATGTGGCATAAAAGTCTGTTCCAAAACCATTATCTTTTACTTGTCACATTTTTTTAATAGGAGAGCATTTGAAGAGCCATCCTTTTCAGGGGACACTTTTTCTGCGGTACTCTGCCACGCTAACATAAAAAGAATGAAAAAGCTCACAAATTATTTTTCACCTTTCCTATAACTAAATGCTCTCTTTGATACCTTGTACCTGGAGAAACGCCTTTCCACTGGTTCAAACAATCAATCTATGGCAGAATAAATAATCCAGAATGAATCATAGCCATGTTCTCATGACATACGGTGCCCATACCAGAGCTCTAGATTAGCTTCAACTAACATTCCAATATGAAAAGTTAATCAATTCTCACATACTTGGCCTGGTACATTGACAAGTTATTTACATTTTCCATTCAATTTCTAAACACAAAGAATTTTGTTCAGAAAATATATCCCTTCTTTAGAAAATATTATTCCTTAAACCTGTTCATCATTGTACATTGTCAAGTTTTTTTCCTTTTTTTTGTTAACTTCTAAACATAAGGAATGGTGTTCCGAAAATGTACCCTTTCTTTAGAAAATATTATTCCTTATTTACTTGGTCACCAACTGAATTTTGTAGGAAGCTGAACAAACGGAGGCCCGTGGAACTACCAGGCAGGAAAAACCAAAAAAGAAGTTAAGAGATGGTAAGTGTGGATAATCAGAATATGATGGAGATAAGATCTCAAATAATCAAACCTAACTTACATGGAGTTGTCAAAACTACAAAGAAAGAACATCTACCGAACAAATCTGGTAGAAAATGTTGTCAGAAAAAGAGTGACTGTGAACTTCTCAAATTTAAAACCCTGAAATTGGCAAGGCTTCAAGAGATTTAAAGGTTATTCTTGTTTCGATTGAAACTGACCATTTGAACATTTCGACAACATCAACAACTCGCCTGTGTATATTGTTTTCAGAGACCTTTAGCTCTAAAAATAAATCCTGTCCTACAGTATACGTTTGTGTACCACGTGTTAGAATTTTGCAATCTAGAGGTAGAGATTTAGAATTCGGGTGGCCATGTGCCCGGGCCACTTGTCAGTGTCAAGCCCTGCATTAACCTTTTCAGGACAGGATTTATTTCAATCCGGACCCCTTAATACAAAAAGGTGAGGGTAAGCGCCTTGTTGGAGTATATAAATAAACATCATTCTGGCAATAATATGCAGATCTTAAAGCTGATCTCAATTTGGAGTAACAGCAGAGTTGGTTATGAATCAGTGTTTAATTACCTTTTTTAATCAATAAAAATGTGTCCCAGTATTCTCCTACTATTACTTGCTTTTAAAGCCTATCTGCCCTAGTTTGGCCAGGAGGGATTAGACCTCCTTGCGTGGTCACTGACAGGTGATTATCTCATCAAATCAGCTCTCAATTAACAAAAGAAAAAGGGGATTATGGGGGACCAACAGGTACTGCTTAGGCATTGTTTGCTTTATAGAGGGGGCAAGTAGCTACAAGTAGTACAGTGTGGCTTTAAATGATGCATTACCTTTATAATCAACAAGAAACTGTCCACTCCCAGTATATTCTGATAGTACTAATTGCTTTCTGTTTCTTGTTTTTGTTTCGACGTCTTAGATTACAACCCACTGTGGGGAGGTCAAGGTTCAGGGTTCCGCCCGGCAGCTCGACCAAGCCGCAGCGGAGGCGGATGAGGTTAAAGGTCGTACACAGGTCACTCAAAGGTCACTCAATGTTCCAGTAATGTTCTAGCAAAAAATATATCGTACACTGCCTTGATGAATTTATCAATCGCATGCTGTAGACACACACATAAGGCCTGTTTTCATCAGCTAGAGTTTGCCAAATAACCTGCTTTTTTAACTATCCCGATCGCAAATTAACCACTTAATTTCCGTCTTCATCAGCCAGCAGTTGCAATTAGCAGGATATTTGGTCGAAAAAATATCCTGAGAAATCTTGGTATTGTTTTCAAACTATCCCCCTATTTGGGAATTAGGGGGCTTATTTGCGCCCGTCCAAGTTTGTGATGAGCGTATCGGTCTGGTGAAGATGCAATTTTGAGTTTCGGGATGATATCCCGAGTCTGAAAATGGCGGGTTATTTGGCAACTTGAGTAGTTGAAAATGGGCCCATAGAGGTGTCGTGGTTAAGTGGATATGTCATCAGACATAAGAATGTAATGATGCGTTTTTTCTTTCTTTCAGAAATATCATAATAGTATATCTGCGCTACGTGTGCTCTGCATTTTAGAAAACTATTTGTTTGGAATGTAAGGATAATCATTTTGTTAGTGAAGAATAACTGGAATATTCTGTGACCTTAGATCTGTGTACATTTTTATTTCAAAACCCAAATTCTACAGCTGGTAAACTTAATTGAATCTATCCCCTATTCTTGCCTGAAACCCTGCAAGCATTATCTGAAAATTGGTGCCATGTAAATGTGGATTTAATTTGAAGTAAATAAATGCATTGCAATCATGCACCTTGTCCCTTATTAAAGATTAAACTGCGTTGTTATCATTGAATAATTGATTAATGTGCCTTATCCTCACTTTTTACAAATGTTTTCATTATTTTTATTATTAAAAAAAATAAAAAATGATGTATTCATTTATTATTATCATTTATAAAAGGGAAGGGGTTACACCTAAAATTGCACTCTAAAATAAAAGCACATGTATGAAGAATGTTGATCATGAAATTGTATGCTTGTTAACTTATAATATGTGACAATTATCAGCTGTAGAATTTGGGTTGCCATGTTAATGTTGAAAGGCAGTAAGAAGCAAGCAAGGAAATTCAGAATCGAAGCATATTACATGTTCATCTTGATTCTGATGGCAATATGAAATTTTATTTATTGATGTAAATAGTAAATCTCTCTTTGTCCTGTTCATGATGTGTGAGAACTTAAGGAGAAATGCACAATGTAGAAAGATCATCACAGAGACTTACAGATTGTAGTACTTTTCCATTTCAGTATTTAAAGAGCCTTTTTATGTTATGAAATATTGGTGATTTTTAAAATGTTTTTGTTTGTTTGAGAGTTTACATGTATCTATTCTTCATACACTCATTGCCATTTTAGTGGTATATGTTCTATTGACTCCATACGAGAGCATCACAAAAAGCAATTATTCAAAATTTGATTAAAAAAAGGTGAAATGCATGTTTGATTTGATTATAACCAAAATTCATTTGACGTGCACATTAATACTATTAGTACAATGTAGATGAACATTACATGCAGGTATTTTGGTAGAAGGAAATGATAAAGAAAACTAACAAGTTTGAATCCATACAAAATTTGACAGTTTTTGATAATCATAAATACGATGTTACATCTGTTAAATAAGAGTAAAACAGATTGGTGCGATTCCTGAATTTTGTTTACGTTTTTTTTTTGGGCATATCACGTTCACCTTTCTTGATATGTATTGTATGTGAAAATATTTCTTTGGCATGTTATTTGTTGAAGTTATTATGTGTTCATTGTTTTATCTTTTACAGCGCTTGGATTTAGCTTTGATTATATTCATGCTTTGTATTCGCGTTAGAACATGTCGTTTGGATGAATAATGTGTTTTTATTATCTGGAAAAAGTTGTGTATCTAGATGACGTACATATCCTTTTTCTGAATTTCCTTGCTTTACTTACATTAATGACGTTGAAGCTCAAATGGTTTTAAACCATGGCTTTAGACTGAGCATGCCATAACATTAACATTGGTTTATGTGAATTCTTTTCTGAATGGTGGATATTTGAAGGATTTGTCCATTCCACCATTATTTGTTTGTACAATAAAAATGAAAGTTGCATTTGAAATGTTTAATTTATCCTGTATTGAATAAAGAGGAGGAAGAAAATATGAGTAGAATTGTGAAATACATCTTATTTGATAGTCTTTTCCCATCGAGATATTATGAGAGAAAGGGAAACGAGAGACAAGAGAGAGACAAAGAGAGAGTGACAGAGAGTCAAAGAGAGAGAGAGAGACACACACACACACACACACATAAAGAGAGAGAGGAACAGAGATAGAGTGAGAGAGACAGAGAATTGGAAAGGAAAATTTGATACGAAAGTGAAAGGTATAATGAGAATGGCAGAAAAGGAGGAGTAAGAGGGGGGGGGGGGGGGGGAATGGAAGTGGGAAAGAAGAGAGGAAAGAGAAAGAGAGCAATAGAGAAAGGACAGGGGAGGGGGGCATAAGGGGGATATAAGAAGGAAGAAATGACTTGGACATGAATCTTGAGTACAGTGCTGAAGTGAAAATCACATTCACTGAAAAGCGAGAGGGGTGCAAGGCTTTAGGGGAAAGTCGTCGGTCGATATTAATTTTGTTGATGGATATATCTGACATACAATGTGCAACAAGTCAACAAAGTCGTACAAGAATTCCAACCACAAAAATCTTCAAAAGGCAACATGGTGTGTGTATATGTGGTGGGGGAGGGGGGGGGGGGGGTGGGGCTAACCTCTCCCTCCCACTCCCCCGGAATGAGCTTGTCCTTACAATGTTTCCTTCTGTCTCTCATTTTCTTTCTCATGTATCGTTTCGTTTATTAATCCCTCCACCCCCTTGGCTTCTGCGTCCTTATATCAACAATTTTCTCCCTTTTCCTCCGTCTCTTTCAAAGCTTCAAACTTTTTAAATCCACTTCTCCTTATAATACAGCTGAAAGAATATACTAGAGTAGACCTACACGCAAATATCACAAATACGCTTTGCATTGCTTCCTTTAAACCTAGATTAATTTCTCATTCAAAAAAATGAAATCCTATATGTACATTCATATCATTTCACCGATAACAAATCCTTCAAACCGGAAGAAATGCCACAAAATTATGTGTCATTCAAAATAGTACTTGGTGCATTCATTATACTGAACATGACCACAGATTACACTGTTTATCCACAGAATAGTTATCATACAATTTGACAAGACATTCAGATCAATTTGCATACATAGTTTATAACAGTAAGTAATGCCCCTTTGTAGTTTGGTATACCAATTGAATACCTAGTTTACATATTTCTTTCACAATAAAAAGAAGAAGAAAAAAAACAGTAGCAAAAACTGTACATCTGATTGGCTCGAAATAGGAAACAAAAAGCAGACAGCAGCTCACAAAAAAAATCCTTATCTAAAGCTATGTACTAAGCTAAGCAACACTACAAAGTAATTCAGATTCAGAAAGAAACAAGAAAAGAAAAAGCTACTACTGGCTAAATCAAAGAATAAATTCTCAATAATAAAACAAATATGACCCTAAGTATTATGTCAAATCAAATCAAATATGGCTTGCAGTTCCATATATCATGGATATATTTATTTTCACTTTAAATGATTAAATTCCACATCTTATGTCATTGTTTTTGTTGTTTCTCAACTAAAATTCCAACTACTTTCTCATTTTATTGTGTGTGTAAATCACTTACATATGAACCTCACTATAAAGAAAAGAAGAAAATTTAAAGTGTCCTCCACACTAACACAAATATCACGATAAAACTGAAAGAGGGGTATCATTGCATATAAAACTTGTGCAATGGCAGATTACACAATTCTACATTTTCCAAAACACAAAACTGGTACCGTACGTCTGCTATGGTGAACCAGTAGATCAGGAATTTCAAAAAGGAAAAAAAAGAGAATAAAAATATTATATTCAGTAAACGATGACAGAGAAAAGTAGTACCAAATTCATGAAATGCACAAGAACAAGCCTCAGAGTAAAAAAAGATAAAAGAAGAAGAAGAAGAATGAGGAGGAGGAGGAGGAGAAGAAGAAAAAAGAAGAGGAGGAAGTAGAAGAAGAAAGAAAAAAAGTATAACAAACACACAAACTTGTTTTTTTCTAAATACACCAATGATGATTGGATAAACTGTTGATTGGATAAACTATTGATTTCACCTCAAAAATCTTTCTTCCCAGGCTACTTTAAAATAAGAATAAAACAAGACAAACCCCAATCCAGTCCCAAAGAAACAATAGCAAAGCCATCACAACTTCCCTGCACGATATTATATCCAAAGCGAAGACTGTCAATGTTAATATAACACAAATGGATGAGCAATTTCAATCACAGCTATCTATAGGACATGGCCTTGATGGTTGAGTTCAGTTGATAGCCAGACTATAGCTGGG
>JAVYIG010013907.1:0-44431 GCA_035222895.1 Strongylocentrotus droebachiensis | reverse complement strand
GTCTGTACGAAAGGCTTGGGGAAAATCTTGCTAAGTAAACCTGCCCTTGATATATTTTTTATTCAAAAAAGAATACTGCATGTCAATTATATTCTTGAAAGTCCTTGAACGGTTTGTCATATAATATAAATCTATTTTAGAGACTGTTTTTTGTTAATATTCAAAGTCCTTGAATGATACGTCATGCAATATAACTTTATTTTAATGACAAACGTTTGAGAATTTTTTTTATCCCCGGCATTATTTTGTTTTAAATGTAGATCATGGTCGACGAAATAAGATTTTGTACACACTGCCTCGCATTGAACAATAAGGGCTCTATTTTCATCATGCGTTATACGCCGTTTTCGGCGTTTTTACCTGTGCTCGGTTTGTGTCTGACTGACATAGCAACTTACTTTTTGTTCACCACATTGTGGTTCGAAAGCATAAGTCCATGTCACGTCATCCAGCGAATAGGACACCTTGACAGAAGTAATCCATTGTGCCTGCTGGTATCTGCCTTGTACGATAACACCAGTGACGGTAGAGGTCTTTCCAAGATCTATCTGACTCGTCAGTGCGTTAATAAAAGTAAGAATTATTAGCAAGTGACTAATAAATAAATGAATATGAATATACATGTATATATACATATATATATCATGAAAGAAATCTGACGAAAACAACTTTGAAAACAACGACTCTGTTATAAATAATATCCAAAGTTCTTTGGAAGCGCATAGAGATGTTAATATGTGCTTTACTACAACGAAATAATATATATTTTTTAGTAAATACACAATTTTAATAATGACAGTTCGAGAATAATGGTGCGTAGCTCTATCAAAGATTCCCATTGCTGATATCCCTTTTGGGATTGGGTTAGAACGCCAAAACCATAACTACTAGAATACGGAGACGGGTCAGCAGTTTCGGCGAAACCAGATTCAGTTGACTGGCCATTTGAAGAAAAACAAAAACTTCTTTGTAGGGGGAAGGGGGCAGGTGAGTTTTTAATAATGACAAGCCCTGTGTTTCAGTTGGGACCTATCTTTGAGCATGAATACATGCTAATTCGCTTGATATATATATATATATAATTTGTGTGTGTGTGTGTAAGATGACAACGAAAAAAACATATGAAGAAGAGATGTTTCATGCTTTAAATCCAAAGTTTTCATTAGGTCACACATTTTAGACGTTCCCTAACATTTTTATTTAGTCATCAAGACATAAAAACTAAGATTAGAAATCCCTATAGCGTTTCCAACTCTGAAGGGCAATACGAAACTACTACTACTAAAGTAAGCAATACCCATGAAAACGCTTTACAGCTCAAAGAAATATTTTTACAAAAAGTATGAACACGTCACAATTATATGTATAGTTATGAGCAAGTTCTTGCTTTCAAAGCAGTAGAGGGGAGGATAAATCATCAATGATTATATTCCAGATTAGGGTTAGGGTGAGGGTTTCATTTGGAATTTACGTTAGGGTAAAAATTAGGGTTAGATAATAATCGGTCTGCTGTTGAAGTTAAGAATTCGGTAAGTGTACGATCTTCAGGGAGAACGGTATTAATGCTGACGTGGCTTTGCTGGGTAAACAAAAATCGTTATTATAATAAGTGTTATCGGACTCACCTTGACCCATTTATCAAAGTCATCATTCCTGGCAATCCATGCTGCATTTTCGTTTGAAGACACTCCGCCGTTCAATCTTCCAGCTGATGGAGGGTAATTGTGATTAAGAGTCGATGAGGAGGTGAGACTAGAGTCTGGTATTCGTCCATCTTCCACTCCCATTCCTTCCCCTCGGATAGGACGTGAACAGCTAACTTCTTCCTGGTTCATCGCAGCTGAAGACGTCAACAAACGTAAAAACAAACTATATCAGTGTATAAAAGAAACCTATAAGTCTTCTATGGTTTAGAAGTTAGTTGAGTTTTCAGAATACCGCCCCTTAACAACAACAGAATGAACAAGAACTTAGGACTAGCCAAAAATATTCTGTTTTTAGTTGATTTGGCGATTTGACTGAGGCATTAGCTGCGTAAGTGCCGTGTTTTCGATCGAATCCTCGGTTATCGCATCTCCAGCCGACTGTTTTAACCATTTGATTACGACACTTACATAGCTACTAATAGCATGTCCACACACAATATGTGATTATGCGTTATTTGTTATACTGTTTCGGGATATTTATACCGTTTCGGGATAGTTATACGATGAAATTGTGTGTGTGGACGCTTACTAACGACACGTCGTATAACGAAACATCGCATAACGAAACGCAGGTTTGGGAATCGTTTTGAACTAGAACTCAATAAAGAATCACGCCTAATCACGCCTAATCACGGAAAGTGTTGTGTGTGGACGTAACTAGTATAACTAGTCGAACTAACTGGGCGGGGCTTAACGTCACCTCGTGCGAAAGGAGACCTGACCTCTCATTTTCGCTTCCATTTCATGACCGCAGTAGCAAACTGCGCATCTATATGACGTTTCGCTGTAGAGTTTCGGGATTACTTTTTTGGGTGTGTGGACACCCTGGAATTTATACGATGATTCTTTATACGACGTTTCGTTATAGAGTTTCAGGATAAATTGTTTTGTGTGTGGACACGCTGTATGTGTTTTGGACTGGTGTATAAGCCACCGGACTGAAGATCACAGGGTCCGCATTTCATTATCTGCCCCCAGACACCAAGTGTCCTGTAGCAAAACCTTAATCTATACATTCCCAGGTGTGAATGGATATCTGATATGTTTCAGCGCTAGTTACTTTGTGACTCGGCTTTTACCAGGGTAATAATGTCTAGCGCCGTGAGCGTCATGACAGCGTGACGTGTGTGAAGCTGTAAAAGTTTCTTTTCGCTATACCGTAACCTAACGCCTAAGTAACTGAACAATTCACTTCAAAGGACACGTTATATACCCACTGATACACCACTGTAACAGTTGAAGAGCAAACGCTAACCGTGATTTGTAGCGCAACACACACGAACCATTATGGTGGCCCTGAAGGGACATCGCGAATCACAACATTTGTTGTAAAATTGATGAAATATGTGACAAATCGCATATTTTGTCGCAAATTTCGTCGCAAATTATACGCGACAGAATATGCACCTTGTTGCATATTTTGTAACAATTTTTTGTATTGCTTTAGTTAGCTTCTACCCTTACAATTTCTTAAAAATTGGGGAGGGAGTGCAAATGAGGGCTACTTCATTTAAAGAATAGCACCGGGTCTTGGTTGGTGTCATAGGTGTTAATAGTTAACGGAATGTTATGTGATCGTAAAACACAAGCCCCTGACACATATTATATAGGCCTAAAGAAAGCAATATCCGTATCAAGAAATCCGAGGTTTATCATATATTCGGGCTGAAAACAGCCACAGATTTTAAGTGATATCCTGGCAAAAAGTATTCACCTAAACGCAAGAATAGAGTTTAGAAATTCTTTTTTTTTTCTTCAGCTTATGAGGGGAGTACAAACGCCCTCAATCACCCCTGTCTGCCCCAAAAGTATGCACAAAATTGGGGAGGGTGTGCAAATGAGGGCTAATACCTTTAATATGACTGTAAGTGTGATCTGATGCATAGATTGCTGGATACTGGTCAGTTTCTCATCACGCCTCCGCGCATGCCGATAGCACGTACGATACGGCCGCAATGCCCGTTCGCTAAAGTGAACTTCTTTTTCAGAAACTTAGGCTTCTGGTTACAATTTAGCAGAGTTTTTACTTTTAACTGGCAACCAAGCTGAATTTACTTCAATACCATTTAGAACACTTTTACAGGTTAACAGACGTAACATACAGAAGCGCTTTTTTTAAAAGTGATAAGTCCTTGATTAAATGGCCAAAACATGTGGATTCATGTGTGCATCACTTTATAACTGTAATGAAACGCGCTTCATGAAATACCTTTTTAAATTGGTTGAATATAATAATAATATAATATTATTCCACTCCTTCTTTTCCTTCTGTTTTTTTTAAAGAATGCATCCGTACCCACCTAATAAGTCATTGAGAGGTCCGTAGCCAGTGAGCTCTAGCCTGAGGGCCACCCAATAACAAAATCACGTGAAAATCACGTCACTTTCAAGGTATCGACTTGAGGAGAGATACGTTCTTCAAACACCGGACATTTACGTAAATGTGTTAATACGTTTATTGCACTAGGTCACCTAAAACACACGTACACTAATCACGCAATTGTCACTGCAATATCACCATTATAATAACGTGATTATCCCTACCTTGGAGACCATGGTTTGTAAACCTAATACTCCCGTGTTTGTTTGGTTATGAAATTACATCTTCATAAACGAAATTATCGCGTCACAGAAACACGTGAAGCGTTAGTGATAGTTTTAGTCAAAATATCTGCGTGAAATTCACGTGAATATTACGAGGCTGACTTGAGATGATTCATGTTCTTCATTCACGTGAAATTTACGTCGAAGAGGAAATATGTTACTGTAACCCGTGTTCAACCCAATAATTACGTAAATGTTACACAATAAATGAACCAAAATAATGACGTTCTCATCCCGTTTCTGAACATCGTTTTTTGGATCTTCCATTATTACGTCCAGGCGCGCCGGAAACAGTTTGGGATTAGAGGGGGTGGGGGGAGGGGGTGGGGTGGGTGCAAACATCCAGAAGAGAAAGCTAGTTGCAACTGGTCCAGTTGATGAACCAGTTAATGCCAACTGGTAACCCCGGAAATTGAAATGGGCTAAATGATCCAGTTGATCCAGGCCAATTAGAATTCAACTGGTCTAGCTGAGCCATTAGAACCATTTGGTAAAACTTCCAACCAGTTGAACGGCAACAACACTTCAATACTGGTATATCTTTATTTCCAATGTAAAAGCATGGTAATAAGTAGAGTTACATAATTTAATTAATCGAAAAAATTTCATATACTTGTATTTTATTGAAATTATTTTAGTTCACAGTTAATGTTTCCCTTATTCATGTTTAATTGAATGTAATTTATACGAAGTAGCCAAATGTCCTAATAACTGGTAATTTAAATTTGTAGTATTTTCGAAATGAATTGCATATAACTAAATCATCAGTAATTAAGAAATATGCTGTTAATTCAGATAAATTGTTAAAAAACATAGATCTGCACGCACCCCATATTCAATATGCAAATTAATTGGTGTCAGCTGGTTCAACTGGAAATATGCCAACAGTCAGTCATCAACTGGTGCGACAGGAAATATGCACACAGACCAGTTATCAACTGGTGCAATTAAAATATGCCAACAGTCAGTTATCAACTGGTGAAAATAGAAATATGCCAACAGTCACGGGATTATCACCACGGTACTTAAATGGTAACTGTGAAACCATCAAGACACCCAAAAATAACTCATTTTCACACCTAGAAATCACGGGATACCCAGCTTATATTAATAATCCGTTTGAGTCACGAGATCATCACCGCGGAACTGCTGGCAACTTTGACTACCATTTAAATAGGTGTTTTAAGAAACCTAATAATGACTCATTTTTCACACCTAAAAATCACCGATGCCCAGCTGAGATTAATAATCCGTTTGAGTCACGAGGTCATCACCGCGGAACTGCTGGCAACTTTGACTACCATTTAAATAGGTGTTTTAAGACACCTAATAAATACTAATTTTTCACACCTAAATATCACGGATTCACAGCTTAGATTAGTAATCAGTTTTAGCTACGTGATCATCACCAAGAAATTATGGTAACTTTGAAACCATTTAAAAAGGCGTTTTAAGATACCTAATAATTACTAATTTTTCACACCTAAATATCACGGATTCACAGCTTAGATTAGTAATCAGTTTTAGCTACGTGATCATCACCAAGAAATTATGGTAACTTTGAAACCATTTAAAAAGGCGTTTAAGACACCTAATAATTACTAATTTTTCACACCTAAATATCACGGATTCACAGCTTAGATAAGTAATCAGTTTTAGCTACGTGATCATAACCAAGAAAGTTATGGTAACTTTGAAACCATTTAAAGAGGTGTGTACGACACCTCAAAATTACTAATTTAATATAACCAGATATTCACGGACAGAACAATAAGACGATTAGCCGGTGTAAGTTACGTGAATATTACCATCAACCTTGGATAACCTGTGAAACCAATCAATAAAGGTGCTTACAAGACCAAATAATTACCTATTTATCACCACCATCGGTTAACGGACAAAAAACTCGTTGCTTGGTCAAGTGGTTATTTGGTCATAAACACTTGATTTACAGAGGTAAGTGGAATCACGTTACTCCAGTCGCGTGATAAATTGGTGGTCTTTAGGTTAGATGAAAACGTGAACAGGAGTACCTTTTTTGTTTAAATGAAGGAACGTGTCGATAACGTTTAAATCTAGTTCAAAAGGCACCATACTTTAAAATCACTTAAAATACACTCCCAAAAGAGGATACTTTTTAGTGTTTTGTTTATTGGGCACGTATACACTATAGGCTGTCTTGGGATGGATACGAAAGAATCGGCGTAAAGATGGTGTGTACAACAGAACTATTTTGGTCGTAGTTTCCTGTGTAGACCTGAACGAGATAATACAACCATGTCACAATGAGATTAACTTCGGTTTGAAGTGTAGAATTTCCAATATCTAATAATTAACCCAATTAACCCAATGACGTCACTTTCGTAATAAGTTTGTCTTTTCTTTGCTATTATTTAATTTGCAATATCTCTGTGGAGAATGTCCATACCTTCATCAGCACTATATCACATTTTTACACAATAATAGAGACAAATCTTCATTTGCACATTTATTGCCTCCTTTTTTATTGACATATTGATGTCTTTTAATTACCAGCATCCTGGACCTTTATAATACCCTTATATTCTTACCCCAAACGAAATAGCATTACTTAAACGTAAACATATTAATTTGTGATCCGGACACATTTAATGTTTTCCACCAGAGTTTTTTTTTTAAGTTTTTTTTTTAAGGGTTTGATTTTAATGGTGATTGCAAATGTCTAACTACTTTCGCCGTACATAGCCTACATTCTGTGCTGAGTAATATATTTCGTCTCTCCCCCCTCCCCCCCCCCCCCCTCTCTCTCTCTCTCTCTAAAAGAATAAGGTGATATGAGGGAACTAAAAACATCCAATTGGAGGCGATTCTAGGGGATTTAATCACGACCGTATCAAAACAAGAACCGCACTGCCATCCATACAGAATATTCTAAAAGTGAGAAGGAGAACACAAATCTATGAATGTCTTATATTTATATCCAGTGGGCCAGCTATATTGGGGCACACTGGGGTAGGCACGTGTCCCCTCATTTAAATTACGAAGCAAAAAGAAAAAGAGGCACATTCTAACAAGAGGGGGGAAACAAAGAGAGAAATGGGAAAGGGATAAGGAAGACAATAGTACCCCCTACCCCACCCTAATCAGTGGCCTTGTAAATCCGCATATCATTTCCCCAATGAGACCGGCGCCCTCCCCCAATGATGCCAATGCTCCTCAATACCTGGGCTCACACTACGTCACGGATTATAATCATTTATTTTATTGAGATTCAAACTCTTTATACGCCACACAAATAATCATCCTGTGTCACATTGTATTTATCATTGGATAGACATGTTTATTTAATTGTTTCCTGGGCAAGATTACTCTATACCGGTGTTAAAAGGGTTGTTGTTGGAGATATCAAGATCGGACAAGGGTAATTTTGCAAAGCCGTTGTGTTGCATAAAGCAAACCTTCCATTAACTTGTTGTCCAGTAGACGGTACCATATACCATGTACATGACCTGGAAAAGTTGATAAGTACAAGGTTTTTTTGTTGATTTGTGTTCTAGATGGGTTTGAAGTAAATTCAGCTTGGTTGCCAGCTTGGCAACCTTGGGCAACTTTTTTAATAGCCATATTAGCATAATCATCTAATTAGCATATGTGCAATATGTAATAATGTTGCTAATCTCAATCCAGGAAGCCTGAAAACATGGATAATATGACTTTTCAAGGGTTTTCTACGACAAGGAATCCATTTATGGCACCAATTTTTATTTTTAAGTAATACAATTGTCTTAAATAGCATAATTAGCATAATATGTACAATGTATGGACTTCATTGTCATTGACACACTGAAGAATGTTAAAGCAGATGATAGTGATTGAATTGATGACGTGGTGAGACAAGTACATATGTAGGCCAGGGATGTTTAATACAACAGTACGAACTACACTGTCGCTCATAAAGGTGGAATATTTTTGTTTTATCCCAATTTATAGAATTATTTTAAAAATTATTTAAAAATAATAGATCTAGATAATAGTATACATTCTCAGATTTTATTGAATAATAATTTGCCAATGTGTGTTTTGCGTGACTGCTAGAGCATGTGTATGCTATTATGCTTATCAGCTAGGGGACCTATGCCCTTAAGTCATAAATGACAGTAATGAGGATTAATGCCCCACAAAAGGGCACTTATATAGCACATCGACACGGTTTTGATCCTGGGGCCTCACAGTAACGAGGCCATTGCTTTGTCACTGAACCATGACTGTACGCAGCTGGGGCTAGGGTAGGGGGCAGTTTCCATAAATAAATTAAAAAAACAGAAAATGCAATAAATTTTCAATAATTTATTGCATTTTACCCCGGTTCCCAACATAAAAAAATATTTTGTGTGCCCATGCCTTGAGCCATAATGCATGGCCGTCGAGAGGATTTTTTTATGTTGGGGACCGGGGTAAAATGCAATAAATTATTGAAAATTTATTGCATTTTCTGTTTGTTATATGAAGTCCATATATATTGTACATATTATGCTAATTAAGATATTTAAGACAATTGTATTACTTAAAAATAAAAATTGGTGTCATAAATGGATTCCTTGTCAAAGAAAACTCTTGAAAAGTCATATTATCAATGTTTTCAGGCTTCCTGGATTGAGATTAGCAACATTATTACATATTGCACATATGCTAATTAGATGATTATGCTAATATGGCTATTAAAAAAAGTTGCCCAAGGTTGCCAAGCTGGCAACCAAGCTGAATTTACTTCAATACCCATTTAGAACACATATCAACAAAAAAACCTTGTACTTATCAACTTTTCCAGGTCTGAAAAACTTCTACAGGACTATTGGACATATTCGTTTGTTCAAACGGCACGTGTGACTATTAAAGCGACCGTGCAGAGAGGCAAGGAAAGCAAACTGAGTGTTAATACCTTGACTATGTTGGTGTTGATATCCCGGTAGTTGGTCCAAGATGCTCCGTCCAGACTGGAAGAAACTGTGTACGATGTCACCCATTGGTTAAATTCTGCACTGCCTTGCGTCATGATGGCGGTGATGATAAATGTGGAATCAAATTTGATCTGAAGCCAGGGGTCTTCGTCATTCCTTTTTGCGATCCACGCAGAAGGACTGTTAAGACGTGCTTTTAGTCTACTCACATTAGGATCCCGTTCACTCGAGACTGTAATATCGCTGTCAGGAACCTTACCGCTTTCTAGACCAACTGGATTACCCCGTGGTGTGCTGCACAGGTTCACTGTTGAAAAATAAACACAGAATTGCAGTTTTAGATCTTTAAAAGAGTGTTTTTAAATAGACAACGCAACTCTAACATAATTAGTTTGGCTCAATCAGCATTCATAATCATGCGCATTTGGATGTTCTAGCACTTGTGGGTAGGAGACATGTGAAACTTTGAACGTTTTTACCGACCACCTGTCTCAGTTGATCAGGACGCTTTACCCAACCCTAACGCTGAATCTCATCATAACCTAAAACCCATTTACAACCCTATGGCCTGCATTTTACCAATGTTAGGCCTGATGCAGGACCTAAGCGCAGGGTTTTATTTGAAATCGTGTTTAACAAAGGAGGTTTAGTGTCAGAATAAAATGGGAAATTTATTTTTATTTTATTTATTTTTTTTTTTTTTTTCAATGATATTTTATTTTCTCCATTGCTTTTCACAAACAAGAACAAAATTTATAATAACAAGCAATAACAAAATCAATACATAAAATAATCTGCATGTTAATATTATTCCGTAGAATATGATTTTACATTCACAGCTATAAGTAATACAAAAGAACTTTTACTATTTACATCGATACTTACATCAGTGTTCAAGACACTCCTATAATGTTTTAAACAAAAGATGGCGCTAGACCACATTTGACAAGTTTTTTTTCCTTTTCTTCCTCTCTCCAATGATATTTCATTTTCTCCATTGCTTTTTCACAAACAATAACAAAATCAATACATAAAATAATCTGCATGTTAATATTATTATATAGAATATGATTTTACATTCACATCTAAATAATACAAATGAACTTTTGCTATTTACATCAAATAAAGGATGAAACATGCATGCATGAAAAAGGCATGAACACAAAAAGACATTTAAGAGAAGAAAAAAAAATGAAAAAAAGAAAAATACTTACATACACACATACACACACGTGCACAGACACCCACTTAAAACATGCCTACATTTTGTGGGAATCTCGACCATTATATCAGCCATGTCCATTTCATTGCTTCTATTCGCTTTCCTTATTTTATCTATTCTGCACGAAGTTATTCTAAATTGTCCCACTTTCTAAAATGATATGTGAGTGTACCTCGGTCCCCAGCTAATTTCTTCTCCTCCTTTCTATTTTCTAATAATCTTTTCTTAATCTCCAAATAAGTTGGTGGTTTTTGTCTATTTTTACTATCTATAAATATCATATATTTTATCAAAATTATGATATGATTTAATAACTGTTCCTTCCCTATGTTAAACTCAACTACCCCTACATGGATACCTTTCCAATTTATATTTGTAATCTCTACTAAATTACATAAATTCCCACACTCTTCCCAAATTGGTTTTACTTTCTCACAAAGACAAAATAAATGCTCATAAGTTTCTTCATATTTACCACAAAAAGAACATAAATTACTATTAACCATTTTAAATGTATATAAATGTAATTTAGTATATATAATATTATAAAGCATTTTAAATTGAAATTCTCTAAGCTTACTATTCAATGTGCACTTTCTAAGTCTTAAAAATATTAGTTGTATATCTTTTCCATGAATATTATAAGTCTGTTCTAAATGTCGTTCTGCATATGATTTTTCTACTCTCTTATTTAATAAAAAAGCGTATATAATTTTTGAGGTTATTTGATCTAACATATATACCTTTTCAAACATAATAATATCCATATCTAATTCCCTATCTATATTTGAGTGAGTATTTTTATTTAAAAATTGTTTCCATGAAGACGGGATGCCAAGAAAAATATGTTGTATTTTACTAATTTCTAAACTATTTAAACCTTTTCTTTGAAATTCCTCATTAGATTTTATATTACCTTCCTTATCAACAATATGATGCAACTTATACACATTTTTGTTAAATAATCCCTCATCAAAAGGAACATGACCATCGATAAAAACAAATCTATTACTATAGATAATCTCATTCCTCCTAGAAACACTTTCCTTTAACAAAAATATTCTCGTAGCCATCCAAACATCCAACATGTCTCTATAAAATGCTGGTAATACTAATTCAGATATACCTACGGTTGCATTATTATAAAATATCAAAATTCCTCCAGCATCTTTAGTTAAATAATTAAAATATTGTTTCCATCCCATGTTTGCATCCCCCGTTAAAAGTCTCTTTACCCACATAATCCTCTGCACTAAAATAAATAAATGAAAGTCCGTTAATCTTAATCCACCTCTACAATAATCCAAAAACATTACATTTCGCTTTATCTTATCATTTCCTTTCCACAAAAAGTCAAAAACCAGTTTATCCAAATCTGTATATACCCAATTTGGTACTGGTGTCAGCGCCGATACATAAATCAATTTTGACAAAATAAACGTTTTTATCAATTGAATTTTCCCCATTAAAGTTAAATCTCTTTGTTTCCACCAAGACAACAACTTTTTTATTTTACTCAAAATTTCCTTATAATTTGTCCTTTCCTGAATTTCAACATCTAAAGAAAAATATATACCCAAAATCTTGACCATTTGTACTACTTTACCAAATGGAAGAGCAATATTTTCATTTTGAGAAGGGCCCAACAATAATATAAAAGTTTTTTCTTTATTAATTTTTAATCCAGAATTTCTAGCAAAATTTTCAAACAGTTTCCCCACCTTTTTAAATGAATTTGAGTCCCGAATAAAGAGAGTCATATCATCTGCATAAAGAATTTGTTTTACATGTACGTTATTAAAAGTAAATCCTTGAATTTCAGGGTCTTTATATATTGAACGAGCTAAAATTTCAATACAAAGTATAAACAAATATGCGGAGAGGGGGTCCCCCTGTCTAACACCTCTCTTAATATCAAAGTACCCAGTAGATGAGCCCCCATTAAAGACACAACTTTGAGCATTATTATATATAGTCTCTACCCATCTACAAAATGATGGTCCAAAACCAAATGTAAACAAAACCTTCTGCAAAAAAGTATGTGAAACTGAATCGAAAGCCTTTTCAAAATCAATTATCATCATATATCCAGGTATTTCATTGACTGATGTATGATGAATTATATCATCTATTATTCTAATTGCTTCACCTATGTTTCGATCCTTTAGATAACCCACCTGGTCGACAGAAATTAAATCATTTAAAACTTTTTTAATCCTTATAGAAAGCACTTTAGTCAAAATTTTGTAGTCTACATTCAATAAAGATATTGGTCTATAATTTTTTATAAATAAGGGATCTTTTCCTTCTTTATGAATCAAACTAATGACCGCCTGCTTTTGTGATGAGGAAAGTTCCTTCTTTCCAAAAGCTGAATTTACAGAATCTACAACTAAATTTCCTATCAATGGCCAAAAGAGTATATAAAATTCAACACTTAATCCATCATTCCCCGGGGATTTATTAGATGCCATTTCTTTCATGGCTGCAATACATTCACCGTTTGTTATTTTACCTTCACATAATGCACACGAATCTGAATTTAATTTTGGCAAGTCCTGAAAAAAATCATCCACAAAATCAATTTCCTCTTCCGATTGAGCATAAAGCTTACTATAAAATGTATATATTTCTTGCATAATATTTTTTTGATCAAAACTTATATCTTCATCAATATAAAGTTTATTTATCAATGTTTTCTTTTTATTAGACTTCATTAATTGGGTAAAATACCCAGTGTCTCTTTCTCCGCATTCATAGTGTGATGCTCTAGAACGAATTTTAATACCTTCATTTATATAATTATAACAATCCTGTAAGTCTTTTTTGTTTCGTTCTAAGTCATCAACTTTTTCCTGGTCTATTCCATTCAGCAATTCATTTTCCAGCTTCAAAATATCTTCTTCCAAATTTTCAATTCTTTGTTTTCGTTGTTTCGCCTTTTCTTTTGAATATTTTCTACTAACATTCCTAATTTTCATTTTCAAAAAATCCCATAAAACTCTTTTATCTTCTATCTCTATTCGAAATTCTTCTTTTAATTTAATAATTTCCTCTTTAATACAATTGATATATTCATTATCTTGACATAAACTATTATTTAATTTCCAATAGGATCCCTGAAACTTAAATGAATACATTAACTTATCGTAAAATTGCAATTGAATGGCTGAATGATCCGGAGCCGTAGAAGGTATTATATCACATTTTAATACTACATGTTCTATTTGCTTAGAAACAAACCAATAATCTAATCTACTTTGTATACATGAATTTACTTGCCTATACGTAAACTGTTTCTTCAATCCATTCCTTACCCTCCAAACATCCAGCAACTCAAATCTATCTAAAAATTGTTCAAATAAAATATGAAATCGAGACTGAACATGGTGTTTACTACTTCCAAAATAATCTAAATCATTGTTTAAAATAATATTAAAATCTCCCCCAATAATTATTGCATTATTTTCTTTATTAATTTCTTTTACTATTTTTTCAAAATTGACCAAAAAATCAATCCTTTCTGATTCCCTTCCTCTTACTGGCAAATAAACATTAGCCATTATCAATTTCATCCCCTGAATAATACATTCCATTATAACATATCTACCATTATTATCTGAAATAACATTTAACATCTGAATATCTAATTTATTATCTATTAAAATAAGCACCCCTTTACTATGGTTTGTCCCATGACTAAAATATGAACTCCCATTCCAAAGCAATTTCCAAGTCTCCTCCACTTCAATTGTACTATATGTTTCTTGTAAAAAAAACAATATCAGCACCTTTATCTTTACACCACGTACAAATTTTTGCCCTCTTTGACTTTTCTCGAATTCCTTTGACATTTAAAGAAAGAAAATTACATTTGATAAAAATATCTTTACCTTCCATAGCTATATATGAATATGAACATGTATTCTTTCCTCCCTATATAAGGTTCTAATACACAGGATGGCAGAAGCAGGCTCAATAATATATAATTACTAACAAAATCAGCATACTGGTCGAGATCCCCAACTACGTAGGCAATGCAATTAACACTCACACACAGCTCACACAACACACATACTAACTTAACTAAACGAAATTGTAAGATGTATACATTCCTATGACAATTACAGCGATGTCTAGCACAAACGAAACTACAAAACAAAAACACATATGTCTCTGTTAGCGAGACAAGACGCAATACCAAGAAAGCCACAGGTGACCACATATTTGCTGTGGATCCCCGAAACCCCACCAATCCAACTAAGAGGGAAAAATTTATCGAACGTTTCTCCCTTGAAAAGAAGGCACACCGGCTTAAATCACACACATTCCTGCTTATTGTATGATAACTTTTGTCATGTCCGGGAAATGTATACACTTAATTATTTTACATATTTACAAATGTGCGACCTCCTATGATTCACACGGGTAACCTGAACACAAACTCCCCTTTCACAGAAGAGGTCAAATATAATAAAAAGATCGATAGCTTGACCGTAGTACTTTTGCGGAAACGACTAGCCCTTGATCATAGTCTTAATTCGTATCATACATGTATATACATTGCTATATGATATTCCTTTAACCTCCATATTCGGATTTATCATGATTATCAACGTATTTAAAATTATACAGTGGAACTGCTTGTGAGAATTAAAGAACAAGAAAACTGTATGATCTCTTGCTTTCATAAGTCTCACATCAATATTCTGATATCTTCAAAAAAAAAAAAATTAATCCGTGTAGAACACGTTGCTTTCATATGATTAAAACTATTGATTAAATAACGTCTTCTCTTTGAAAGAGACAGCAATTTTTATTCTTATTTTCTAGGGCACCTAGACATTAGAGGGCGTCTGTAATAGAAAATATTTCGCTTGTCTGAATATGCAAATTAGGGTGTGGTGCCGAGAAAGCTACAGTGTGTACGTGTGGATTTGACTCGGGGCAACTGACATAAGACGGAGGTTGTAGTGTGGCGTGTGAGAGGTCATGTACATGTACAATTCTTGATAAATAGCTTTGACGGTTTCCCACCAAAAAACGATCACTTTTAAGGATAATTCCAACACCTTTTGGAACATTTTAATTAGACATTTTTAATTTCATAGATCGTTTTCGTGAAGGGTATCTCCATGAGATAAAACCAACCGAATTAAATCGGCGCGCGTGGGCAGTCATTGTCATCGCGATTCTTGTATTTCTGGCACTAAATTTGTTCGCTTGTACTTTAGTTCACCATTAATGTGCAGTTTCCCCAGTTACATGTTGGTCTGCGAAAACTAATTGTCATTAGAATATCCATTGTACATTTCTCATAATTATGCAATAAAAAGATAATTTGATTATTTCCTTCTTTAGAAAAATAAACAGACGTTACTAGAGTGCGCCTATTTATCGTGTTTGTTTCTGCGGCATCGAACATACTTCAAAGACAAGCTGTTTGTTGTGACTCCATCTACATGTATGTGAAGTCTCCTTGTCAATAAAATTCCATTTTTCTGAAACACTTACATGTACAGCAAACAACAGCTACACTCCCCTCACTACGGTTCATCGCCGACGTCTCCTCGTACCAGCAGGTTGTAATGTTAGTCACGTTGACTGGACATCTCACAGTCACAGCCTCAGAATGATTATCTAAGGACGACATCTCATAGAGATCTCCTCCGACCGTCGCATATACATCTTTTTAACAGATGATCAGAAAGAAATTTAAATAAAAGATGAATTGAAATAAAAAGAAGTATTTACACTAGTGATTCAATTCATGACTACTAGTAGACTAAATGTTCTCTGCTGCATTTTTTTTAATTCCACACACACAAAAAAGGGTTTTATGTTTGTTAAGTGTCCGGACCCCCCCCCCCCCCCCCCCCCTAATACAAATTGACTCAGTCTTGCTGACAGTTACATGGACTTCACCCAGAAATGTTCATGATATTACACAGGCACGTAACATGGAATTTGGTACAAACTTTTCAGCAATACCATTTTTGAATAGGAGGGTATGTGAAAGAGCAATCCATTTCGGAGGACATTTCTATCTTTAAACTCATCAAATCTGCCATAACAAAGAACAATCAAACAGGTCACAAATTATTTCGTACCTTTACTAAACCAAACCTCCTCTATCAGTCGACAAAAAAAAATATTTTGTGTATTCGTGCGCTTTGTTATTTGAAAGATCTTGCTTTCTCAGATCCCTCTTTCAAATAGCATTGTTAACGAACGAATGAAGCCTATTCAAATTAAATATCCGGTGATACAATGGACTGCATGGATGATTTTCGATGGTGAACTTCAAAATTCGACAGTAAATACCTCGGTCACACCACCAAACTTACTCCTAATAATAATAATAATAATAATAATCTTTTAAAGTCCACTCCAAATTTTATTAAACAGAAACGGAAATTCTTTTTGCCCAATTGATCGACTCCAAACCTACAGAATCTTGGCCATTCGGGGGTAATGAACATTTTGTTTAGTTTGTTGTCGGTCATGGCATCGTTTCATGAAACTGTCTTAAGTATATAAAAGCTCACCGACATCCCATTGAAACGCGTATTAAGTTGAATACGCACGTTACATAGGTTGTGGGCAGGGGCGGATCTAGCTTTTTGCTAAGGGGGGGGGGGGGGTTTTACCCAATGACGATGCAAAGCATCGTCCACGAGCCGAGTAGCGGCGAGGCGATTTCTCTCCAGTGTGCGTTTTTTTTTTTTTGGCGGCGGCGGCCCAAGGGGGGGGGTTTAAACCCCTAACCCCCCCCCCCCCCCCCCCCCGTAGATCCGCGCCTGGTGGGCAAACATGTACTTATGGCGTGTTCGTGAACAGCTGCATATGATGACGGTCTCCTTGGTGTGATTTGGATATAACTGACGGAGACAAGTGAACAAAATACAGGACTATAAGCTTCATAAAGCATTTACCTTCATATCCTAGATACTTGCAGACTAACCGGGATGCGTTCCTGGACCAGTTTACTTGATGGATTAACATGTAGGTTGCAGGGCGAGAACGAGATGTGATAACTATTCTTCCTTCGCTTTCACTTCCACCGACTAGTCTCAAGGAATGGATGAAGGGGTCTATACATGCAATGAATTGAGCCAAAATACAAAATGTAACGTTCCTCTGAGCAAATCCGTACTTTTGAAGAATAAGACGAAAATACGTGACCAAACATGTAAGCAGTGGTGGATCTAGGGGGTAGGGGCCCGGCCCCCTTCCCCTTCCCTGGCCAAAAAACAGTTAAAAACACCTTTTTTGTTTAAAGAAAAAGAAATGACGGCCCCTTCCCCTGGCAAAAAAAATGTTGAGTATGTTGAATAAAGGAGTGGTCACTATCTCCCCGTTGAGCAAAAAAAAAGTGCTTCTGGCTCTCTGTCTCTGTCTCTCTCTCTGTCTCTCAGTAGCTCCCTCTTTCTCTCTCTCTCTCTCTCTCTTTCTCTTTTTTTTCTTCTCTCTCTCTCTTTCTCTCTCGCCGTCTTTTTTTTTTAATCTCTCTTTTGTTCATTTAGTTAATTTCCTCCTCTTACCGTACTCGCATCTGTCTCCATGGTAGATATCCAGGCAAGTACAGTTAAACCCCTTATCTGTTTCCTCACAGGTTCCTCCATGTTGACAGGGGCTCGATAAACACGCTGAAATTGGACCACATAATATGCATGTAACAAGTTAGAAACTGGATGCCACTAATTCATAATTTGAAACGGACACTTAAATATTTTAAACATTATTCGTAGTAAATAAATAATATTCACTTTTATTTCCAGGCTTGAAATTATAAAAATACATATGAAATATGACATAAAAATACATACACATTTAAATGAGGTTTGACAGAATGATAGTACAGTGCAAAAGAAGAAAAAGACATAAGACACACAAGCCAACGAAGTACAATTTCCTGTCGAGAGACTGTCATGTATTGTAACATTTAAACTGATTTGATCTGAGAGCTCTGACAAATCTGTTAGCTACATTACGTCATGCATTGTAATCATGATTTTATATTGACGACATCTGTAATTCACTAATACTTCCCACTCCTTAAAAAAACTGAAAACTGAAAAAAGAATTGATTTTTTTTCTGAAAAAAGCAATGTCATAAGATCTGCGTGTATTGGAATTAATTCAAAGCATAACAATACGTATACCCATGCATATTCTTTAAAATATTATTCCACCCTTTGGTTGCAATTACAGCTGCACACATTCAGACCTTGTCACCATTTTCACCATCTTCACCACTCTTTACAAAGAGCAACCTTTCAAGTATTGACTTACCGGACTATCTTCTAGAAGGAGTTTCATTCCTCAAAATACCAAAACCATCTTACTCTGCAGTATAGTATCCCCTTCACTTTCTCATAAATGTCCCTTTTCATCCCTGACAAATGCCTCTATTAAAATCTGATAAATGCCCCCTACACCTATGATAATTGCCCCTATTCAAATCTAGCAGGTTCACGTTTTACTTTGACAAGTGCTCCTTTTACTCTGTAATAATTGCCGTCTTCCCCTTCTGATAACTGCTCCTTTCTCGCTTTGATGAGTGCCCATTTCCCTTTGTTATAAGAACCCCCCCCCCCTTCTTTATATAAAATACCACTTTTTACCTCTGATAAGTACCCCTTTTATTTTGACACGTGCCTCTTTTCCTTCTACTAAGGACCAAATTTCCTTCGGATAAATGCCCATATTAAAATCTGATATAGGTGCCCTCTTCCTTCAAAAGATGTCCCATTCCCAGTCTCTGTTGAGTGTCCCTTTTCATATGCAAGAAGTGCCCTATTTCTACTTCTGATAACTGTCCTTTTCCCTTTTGATAAGTGCCTACTTTTCCTTTCTCCATGACATGCACCCCTAATTCAAAGCAACTAAGAGCCCCTTTTTCTATAATTTTCCCTAGAGCTCGCTCGCATTTATAGTTTTTATAATAATGTCACTTTCCAGTGCTTCATTAGCTAGTGCTTAAAACTCATCAGAGTTTGCTTTTTGTCCTCTTTATAAGATGTAATATTTTGCACCTCGACCTCACATATCTTCAATTTTTTGATCGCTCGCTTCGTTCACTCGAACATTAATATTCAGACCATCACAGCAAACTGTAGAGTCTGTAAATTACTAAGTATCTTGTACCACGTAAAGAGAGAAAAAACATATCGATGTCATCCCTGGTAGTGTTAGCACAATCATGACGATTTAGGGGTATATACAAATGTCTTAAAGACCGTCAATCACTGGCGTACTGGTGGGGGGGCTAGGGGGGGGGCGTCAGCCCCCCCCCCCCCAAATAAAATTGAAACATGACCTTTTTTCAATTCCAATACAAGTGATGTATAAATGTTCGTACGTGATATCACATGATTTTCAACAAAATGCGCGTTTCACCATTTCTGTTGCAAACTGACACATTCCCAAATAGCCAGGAAGAGCATATGTTTTTTTATAGTCACTATAAGAGTCCTTATAATGGTCACTAACAGTACGGAATTAAAAAAATCCTTTCCAAAAGCTACTGTGACAAGCACTGCCGGGAAATAAAAACCACTCGGGCTGAGCATGCACATACTTGCGAACGAGCGTTCCATACTTACATCATGTAACACTGCATGCGCATGTTAACCCTAATAAGGCCGGGGGGGGGGGGGGCATCATGCCCCCCCCCCCCCTCCCCTCCACGATTTTTATGATTGTTCGGGAACGCATATGGATGGCGCCCCGCCGCTCGCTGACTTTTTTCCTTGTCTTGCGCAACTTTTAAAAGATTTTTTTTGAAAATCGGACCTACAGTTACAAGGTCACGTGACCTTTTGTCTTTGCATGTCAGCCCGAAAATCGCTCATTTTCGGGATTTGTGTACAAAACATATAGAAATGTCATTTTCCTAAAAATAGATCAAACATTGGTTATTGGGTCTTGTTTAAAGTTAAGGTGGTTGTTTTTCGAGTCAAAATAGTTGAATTGTAGTTAGAAATGAAATAAAACAACAAAAACAATAAAATACATAAGTAAAAAAAAACATTGAAATACATAAGAAATTATCAAAACAAGAGATAACATAAGGAATAAGCTGGCTCTTCTACACAAATTTGTCGTTTTATTGTTCCAAATGGTCTAATGAATATAATGTAGTGAAAAAGAATGCCTAAATATGAATAATATATGATTTATGGGTAAAAATTGATTTTTTTTTTTTTTTTTTTTTTTTTTTTTAATGACCTTATTTGCATAAATTACCATAAATATGCAAATAAGTAAATTTTTCGAAAAATTGAAATTATCATATTGTTCTATACACTTCACTTGACATGTGTGCAAATTTTCGCGGCTATCGGGCGTTTCACGGCCGAGATCTTAAGGGGGGCCATAATGCCCCCCCCCCCCCCCGGCCGTACTAAGACCTCAAATAGCCCGGCCTTTTTAGGGTTAAGGAGGCCCAGTGGGGAAATTGAATTCAGACAAGATTAAGAGTAGAGAATGGTACAACGAATCGTCTTCTTTCTCGAATAATTAAAAGGAACGGCAAAGCTTCCGCGCTTCGCGCGGGAGGGGGGGGGGGGCAACTGAATTCAGACTAGGATTAAGAGTCGAGAACGGTACAACGAATCGTCTTTTTTCTCTAATGATTTAATGAAGTGTCAAAGCTTCCGTGCTTCGCTTCGCGCGGGAGAGGGGGGGGGGGGGGACTGACAAATAACTTAGTTCCTGGCCCCGGGTTTAAAGGGTTAAATTTGTAGACATTAATTTTGAACATTAGCATTAATATATTTGTCGGTAATTGGTGGCTCGTTTTATCGGTAATCTGTGGTCTCTACATCCCCCCCCCCCTCCCCCTCTGAAAAATATCTAGCGACGCCCCTGATAACGACACAGTTTATACACTCGAGATAAGTTTTGCAAGTACTTCTGGCGAAGGAAGTACCGGACCACCGTCTTTGTGCATTGTGCGGCATCAAAGCATATAAAACGTCTCACGACGTGACAGATCACTTTTCTCTAACTTCTAACCAATCAGCAGGCCTCATTTTTTTTTCTCCAGGAAATGCCGGTGGACATTAATGCGCCAAATGTGGTTCTCAAATTGCAAAAGATCCCAACTCTTGGAGGGGGTAGGAGAAAGAAATTTTACGTCATATTACTCCAGGAAGTGCCTGAAAATGCGACTAATGTGGTTCTAAAGTTGCAAAATGCTTCCTACTAAGGGAGGGGGCCACAACCCCCTTCCAGACCCACCCCCGCTTGGTCGCTCCGCTCTCTCGCCGCTAAAGCCTCGTTCTTTCGCTTCATCGTTTTACATATATTTCACCCCATGCCATTTTGCGCCCCCCCCCCCCCCTCCCCGTAAGAAATTCCTGGATCCGCCACTGATGCCCATACCACTTGAGCTTCAGGGGCTCCGCGCCTTGACCCCCGCCGGGGCTTTGCCCCTAGACACCACTTTGAGAAACGTTCAGCGGGGCCTGCATGTTACAGGTGGGTGATGCGGATTTTTTTTATGTCAGCCCCCCCAAACGTTTTTGCTCATTACGCCACTGCCGTCAATACTACTGGACCAGAAGAGATTAGACCACACAACAAGGTCACTGACAGGTGGCTATCTCATTAACTCAGCTCTCAACTAACATAAGAAAATAAGGATCATGGAGGACCAACAGGCACCGATTGGGGAAGTTTTCTATATAGAGGGAGCAAGTAGCTGCAAGTAGGACAGTGGGGCTTTAAAATGATGTATGTTACATTTGAAGTTTTCCTTTGTAGGAGCCCCCTTTTTTGTTGGTGTTGGGACTACCCCCCCCCCCCCCCCACCCCCCCCCCCCCAAACAAAAAACAAAACAACAAAACCGGGACAATTGTCCTAGTGGATAGTTGTCCTAGGAGGTAGTTGACTGGGGTTAGTTATCCGGGGATGAATGTCCAGGGGGTAGGTGAGAGAGGGTGCGAATGGGAGTGGGCGATGGGGAGAGATAAAATGGATAGGAGAGACACTGAGAGAGAGCAAGATATAAAAAGAGAGAGGGGGGAGGTTAGTGTTGGAGAGAAAATATGATTGAAAGCAGTGGATGTAGAGGAGGAATGGAGAGTAGAGATATGTACATAAAAGGGAGCGCATAGGAAGGAGAGAAGAGAGTGAGAGAAAAAGTAAATGTAAAGAGAGATGAAGATGAATATAGTGGATGGGAATAACATAAATAGATAGCAGAAGAGAGAGAGAGAGAGAGCAAGAAGAAAGAAGAGATGAAAGGATGGAGAGAGATAAAGAGGAAAGAATCGATGAGAGGAGAGAGAGAGAAAATAAAAGAGAGAGAGATAAAGAGCAAAAGGAATTCAAAAAAGAGATGAGAGGAGAGAGAGCTAGAGGAAGGAAGAGATGACAGGAGAGAGAGAGGGGGAAAGAGAGAGAGAGAGAGAAAGAAAAAAAAGCTCGCCGCGATGTAATATTTTGTGCCAGTGTAGGCTATTAGCGCTAAACGTTTTACGATCCATTGAATGATCTGGAGCACGTGAGATGTCAACCAAGCAGTATTCAAACACCGCTATTTAATTTTGGTAATGGATGTCGTCACAGTGTATATGAAAATAAAATATAGTTTGCTACCCAGCAACGATGCGGAGCGTTTAATGAAGATATGATCAGTGGTCGATTATAATTAATAGCTGTTCGAGGCATGCTGCGTTGGGATTATAATGTGGAGGATTTCTCTCAGAAAATATGAGATTATTAAAAACAAACCTGATGATTGACAATACATATTGTTGAGATCGAAGCTTGCATGAGAAATTCAGTTCGTTTGACTTAATATTGACCGTACAACCCCCCATGCTTCAAAGGCATATCTGATTATGTTTATGTACTGTACTTTAAATCGAGGTCAAAGAAAGTTTACAATGCCAGAAAGTACTTAGATTCGTGAATATAATCTGTTTTTTAATACATGCGTGCGTATGTACATATTTCAAACGTACATTTCAAAAGAGATGTGCTATTTGTGTCACCCGAAATTTATCTCACAACCATTTAAAATACAATAGCAATTACTATGTTCTAGCATTACCTAAAGAGAAATGTCTTTTTCCTAGAAGTAACATCATCTCTAATATTTTCGCATCCCTTTAATGTTGTCATGGTGACCGTCGTCTGGAAAGAACGTTTAACCTTTGGTCTGCCAAAGATAGCCGTAGTATACATTTTCTGATAACGGTTGACTAATACTCTGATTATATGTACCCAGAACGCTATATTAATCTCGTATGTTGGTAGATATATGAACGATGGCGGGGTAGAAACCGGAGACAATGAGGTAAATTAGCTTAAAATAGATTGACAACAATTACGTCTTTTAGTGTTTTAAGTAGCATAAATATATGATATATTTTAGTAAGACATGTGCGTAATTTCTGTTATTCGTCTGATGCAAATTATATGAGGTACATTAAGCGCTATCGCTAGCTAGCTAGCGCTCATCGCTGGTTTCACAGATGGGCGACGTGTTACCCTGACAACGTACCTCGCGTTTACCCATGACATGCGTCCTAATATCAATGGGGGCCCCAATGCGTCTTTCCGTGTTCATATTGCAGGACAGAAGGAATGTCACCTCGCGTTTACATCAGACAATTGTCTGACGTGACACCGAGTGATACCGAGTGTATAAAAATATAAACCGGGGGGGGGGGGGTGTTTCACAAAGATCCTAACTCGAACTTATCTCTAAGTTGGACTTAAACATTATGGAAAGCCGTTAGCATCTTTGAAAATATTTTGTGAAAGTAATTTTGAAAGGCATAAAATGTTGATTCAAATCATTCATATTTTTTATCATCAAGGAGATTTCATGTTCTCGATGTAGAATTTATAAAAAAAAGTATAAAATACTTGAATTTTTGCTTTTGAATATATTTCATTTTAAGGCTCCAATGGCTGTCCATAATTTTTAAGTTTAACTTAGTGTTAAGTTCTACTTAGGATCTTTGTGAAACACCCCCCTGGTATTATTATACAGGTTATTTCCCTGTTTAATGTCATTGCGAAGTATAATTTTGTACAAAACTGTAAAACCTATATTAGAGACGACTGCTGAATAAAAAATGTTCATTAAAGTTATGTAATCATTATTCATTTATGCACCGGTGGTTCATTCTATGATACACAGGGGGAAGTATTCTTTTTAAGAGGGAAAACAAAAGGTATTCATGAAGCACCTCCAGCACTTTGGCAGTGATTATTCTAAAATGCACAAAGTGGAAGGTCTCCATGTGTAAAAGATATGTGTATTTTGGGGGTGTTTTGTATAAGTGCTATCTATGAAGTCTATCTGAATAACTGAGAAATGAAAATTAAGCGTTGGCTATACACTGAGCACATTAAATAATGGCATATGCTCTCCTATAATACTTTCATTAAATTTATATATTTTGATTTCATTTACACACTCTTCCATGCCATCGTTATTCAATTGAGATATTGTTCATTGTATGATATTGATAATGTATCATTGATAAATGGTTTCTCAGTAAAATGAAGTATTCTCTCAAGAGACGTGACTGTGACCCCAAAGCATTTACCCAAAGTACTCAGGAAAAAAAAAATACAAACAGATAAATTCAGTGCTCTTTTCACACATAAACTGTCAACCTTTTCTTCTTTTCTCTAGCAATTTTCACCACTTCAAATCAGATATATGCACACTTAAATATATCATTTTTACTCGGAAATCTTTGAAAGTACCTTTAAGTGGATTTACAAATAAGTAAACTGTTGACAACCCAAAAGATTAGACCAAATATACCTGGAATGGCTGTTGTGTTAAAACAAATATATGTCTTTCCTTTTATAACTACCCTTGCAATTTTTACCCGGTATTGGACAGACGCACCTTTTTGATAACTCCTAAGGAAAATAAAATATACTTGATATGGATGAAGTTATGAAGCGCTGTTGGAGTGGTGTTGTACCAAACCTACGGCTTACCTGGTATGGAACAGTAGTACCATCTCGATAACCCCGAAAGTAGATCAAACACACTTGGAATGCCTGAATTTATGCCCTCCTTTAAGACTAATTGTACTACCTTCCCTCTTTCTAACGTCTTCGATGGGCACTTAATCTTGGGAGAACAGGGTTGTTCAGCGGCAAAAGCTGTCAGGTTTCAAATGAATAGGAGAATGGTAAAATGTATCTATGCATGAAATAAAATGTACGTTTATACTTTAATCGGTTTGTGTATAATTATATAGAAGGCACCAGCCACATAATTTAGAATGATCAATTTGAACAAGAACAAGAAAGAAAAGTAGGGAACAGAAGTTAATAAAGGAATAATAATAATATTGGGTTTTTGTATAGCGCTCATATCTGCCTTGATACTCCTGGCGCTCCCGATTATTACCCTGGCTGCTCTCTTAAGAAAAACCGATATGAATTGGGTTGGACATGTTTGAACACTTAATTTTCAATAAGAAATTAATCAGGAAAGTCAATAATAATAAGTACATGGAATTAAGAATAAAATACGGGAAATGTATTTTGTTGTATGCTCCCATGTTTCATTACATTTCTACTTATTTATCAATACAGGAAATAAAGCAATTTGCTTGAAACAGGATTTACATGTAAATACGTTAAATAAACGGTTCATACCTGTTCCCTGAAGTAGGATCATGGAAAACACGAGCATTAACAAAAGCATGACGAAACCAGTCACCATGCGACGCTGTGAAAATAACAAAATTTTCAACGAGAAAGTCAACCAGTATTTATTAGGAACTGAATTCCCGTTTTCTCTCTATTTTCCTTACATATTAGAATATAAAAAGGGAAACGTGCACCCTGATGTTTACGTGTATTTTTCACTTAAAAGGGATGTTGAAATAAAACGGACCTACAGTAGGAAAGTTATGAACGTTAGAAATATGAGATCACTTAAAGTCTATGCAAATCTCAAATTAGCAATTTGTTTAGTGGATCGTGACGCAGTCGCGGATAACTCTCCCGTTAGTCATAGTACAAAATATCATTAAGTTCTGTTTTCTCCTGTAAATGCCTTGTCCCTTGTGGTACATACTACTAAAAACATTATGGGTAGCGTACCAGTATAGGTCCTCTAAGAGAAAAGACCCTCATGAATCATTCATTAATGTGTTGGAACAAATGAGAAAGTTGTCCACCACTACATCACAGAGATATTACCGATTCAGTCAATTTAAAGAGCCCATACCTATAGCGATAACAACTTTTAAACATTTACAACTTTCTCATTTTTGTCCGATTTCATTTAAACTTTCCCCAGTCAACTTTTCTGCCATTTCTGCCTTCTTCTAGAGTAGTTGCTATCAGGGATGGATATCCCCTGAACTCTTTACCTGATTGGAAAATACGCTACCCTGATCATATATGCTTTAGAAAGTCCATGTACGCCGTCTTCCTTGTTATAAACCTGTTGCTATGTATGTCATCATTTATGTATACTTGTATTACTTTAGTTAATATGGAAAAGTAAATGGAAACAAATAAATGTTACTTTGAATCAAATGTGTTGAATTGAATTGCATAATAGAAAGTGCTTATAACTAGACAATCACATTATATGCCAACAATTCTTTGAAAACTAAGTATAAATGAAGTTTCCTATACATTTAAGTTATTGTGGCATTCAGGACAGGGTCAAAATGAATGTGAACAAACCGTATAAAATAGAGAAAACCTTGTAAAACATGTGGTCAAAAATCACTTTTCTTTGATAAAATTTCCAATGTGTGAATGATTGTACATACCTGTTTCATTGTGAGATACAAAGCGGACACATCTTTCATTTATATATTTGCAGACAAAGATCCTTCTATTGCATCATTGGTGTAAGCCTCTCGATTTCAATAATCAGCGTTAGATGTTGAATCACAGTTGAAGTTTCAGGAAAATTCCACTTTTCAAAGAAAATGCGACGAAAAAATAAGTAGCCTGCGGGAAATTGTCAGTTAATTGCTCTGGAAAATATTTATCCGATTGATCCAATTGTTCTGAAATGTGCCACTCTTAAACGCAGCCGATGTGTATAAACGTGTGTGCGTGCGTGCGTGTGTGCATGTGTGTGTGCGTGCGTGCGCGCGCGTGTGTGTATGTGTGTGTGTGTGTGTGTGTGTGTGCGTGTGCGCGTGTACGTGCGTGTGTTTGCGTGAACTCACAAGCTTCAATTCGCTACAATCCATTATTTTTCACAATTTTTGCTTTATCAATATGACTGTTTAGTGTTATTTCATGGTTAATAATCCGATATTTGTCATTAAGTTCTGCAACTACGGCTTGTTATTATAACAACGTTGATGCTGATAATTAATCGAAATTAAATTCGAAATATCTTCTGTTTTACTGATAGATGGTCTTTTCTTCGGCATAATATTATATAGTTATCTTATACAGTAGTAATGCTATATTCATTTTTCATTTTCCAGTCTTCCTCCCAAACCCACTCTGAAGAAATGATGGAACTCCTCTTGATGTAATGTGTGTGGATGATGGTGACTTGGTGAGCTTCTCATGAGCATTAACTCCAGATAGTGGAGAAAACAAAACTGGTCAGCCCGACGGATGTTTTTCCACAATGTTAACCCAATTAAGATGGAGGATACATTGGTTATCCTACTATTAGACCTCCAAGAAGAGGAAGGAATCACAAATGATAAAGAAACATGGTTTGATATTCTGAGATTTAATCGGATGTTGCCCAGAACAAGCAGTTAAACAATGAACTTTTTCATCAGATGATATTGATGTGGCTTCAACATCAACACATAAGTAAAGAACTCCATATTCGACTATAAAAAAAACAGTTTAAAGGTCACTTTGTGAAACAGTATAACCGTGCACCTCAAGACATTCAGTATTTATAAACTAACACACAGTGGATGTCATGCATCGGTTGAAGTGTTTTTTGAGTGAGGTATCCTCTAACTTAACTGTTTCGTTGAGCGAAATTTATTTTGTGCTTTTTTAAGCAGGTTTAAAATCTTAGAAGAGATTTTTAGAGTTCAGATTGTTTGTTTCATAAGATAAGAAAAAAGATTCATTTTTTTAAATTATAATATCAGGAAAGCTAGATATTCATTCTCTTTCAGCCTCAATGAAGCATTTAGGTATTTCATAGAAGGTGAATTGGCAATTTAAATATTTACAATGTCTGTTGTATTTATGATCGATGTTTTTTATAGTAGGATTTGAAATGGCCTTTCTTTGAGTATTTGTTTTTCAAGGATACCTTACTTTCGACTTCGATAATAAGCTAAGCCATTTTAGACACTTGTTCGTGTAGTCTGTCGAGCGTCAAGTCACTGGAGATGAGCTCTCCAGTTTCCCCAGTTTTCCCCGTTTTGTCCTGTTTTACAGTGACACCAGTGAGCCCAGTGTTTCGGCAGTAAATTGCTTAGTTCCGGCCAAAGAAGTGAGTTTCTGATATATAGATAAAATGTGTAGATTATGAGTTGAATTTCATTCGTTCAACTTCAGTAATCATTGAATCGCACGTGTGAAAGTGAATATTATACGTGTGGTGCTATGCCAGGAACATTACTGTATAATTTGTTGCCGTTTTGACGAAGAGTAAAAGTGGATAAATGTAAAGGGATATAAGAGAAAATAATTTAGGCGAGATTTGGTCAATTTATAATGACCTGCATTGTGTTTATTTAGTCAGAGCAAGTGAAGTTTTGCTTTGAAATATTGATGTAGATTTCTGAAAATGTAATTTACAAGCAAGTTGTTTGTACTGTGCAGGGTGTAAATGTCACCTACTTAATTATGCGCACAGCTAGAGCCCAGGCAAGCTTTATACATGGGGCTTGGCATTGAAAGCAGTCTTCAAGTTTTGAGTTATCTTTGTAACATAAACAGAGAGTTATGAATTATAGGTTTGTGAAGACTGATTGAGTATAGTTCTGATAAAGGAATTTAGTCACAATTTTAATGTGAATTATTAGGAACAAATGTTGATTTTCAGATTGGGTTGATATTTTGGAAAGATGTGATTTAAACACGTATAATGTGATAGGCTTTTGGATTTCAGCCGTAGCATTATTTTCGTTAGGCATTTATCAAGATGTTTATGAAAGTATACATTTGTAGTGACAGATGTTTAACCAAGTTAGTTGCCTTTATTAATTATGCAAATACAAATGCATGTTTATGTATGCATATCACAAGGTTCAGGTTTAGAACAGTTTGGGTAATTGATATACAAGAGGTGTATATTTATGAGTACAAGTTCATTAAGTTGTATTAGAGGCACTCAGAAATAAGAAAACAAAGGAAACTTTTCGTGCAATACTTATTAATTTATTGTATTTTTTTGTGCATCTGATTCTCATTACAGATTGAATTTTGAGTCTGTGTTGTCTTCGACTCTGCATACTACTCTTCGTTTGAGGAAGCTAATAAAGACTTCATAATCCCATTTTGAGTTGGAACTTTTGCAATTTGTTTCATGGTCAGCGAACCATTAACAATGTTTGATGTCACATCAAACTAAGAGTCTTACTGGGGGTGAATTTACAAATGGTAGACTTATGGATATTGCTTTTATATGCATTGTATTTATTCAGTCTACACTTATCGATATCCCTCACTGCATCACAGTGGTGGATCCAGGGGGCCGGGGGGCCGGGCCCCCTCCCTGGGAGAAAAACGTGTAAAAACACGTTAATTTTACCTTATTTTTGGAAATGGGCCCCCTCAACTGGCGCTCAAGGGGGGGGGGGGGGGTGCGATTTTTCCAATTTCCGAGGGCCAAAAAAAGACTTAGTGCTCACTAATGTCATGCATCGGTTGAAGAAGTGTTTTTTAGTGAGGTATCCTCTAACTTAACAATGTTTGATGTCACATCAAACTGAGAGTCTTACTGGGGGTAAATTTACAAATGGTAGGCTTATGGATATTGCTTTTATATATGCAGTGTATTTATTCGGTCTACATTTATCAATATCCCTCACTGCATCACAGTGGCGGATCCAGGGGGGGCCGGGCGGGGGGGGGGGGGGGCCAGGCCCCTCCCCCTGGGGGAAAAAACGTGTAAAAACACGTTAATTTTACCCCTTTTTTTGGAAATCGGCCCCCTCCACTGGCGCTCAAGGGGGGGGGGGGGGTGCGATTTTTCAAATTTCCGAGGGCCAACAAAAAGACTTAGTGCTTAGTAATATAATGTGATATGATGTAATAAAAAATATTACTTTTGGTATGCTACTACATGTCATTATATTTTGACCTATTTTATAATCGCGTTTGCTTTTTAAAACATAGTGACGTTTCCTCAAAGGTTGGCTGTTTGTACATTTGCATTTCTATTCATCAACGAAAACGTAGTTTATTATCAGTATTAGCTTGTTGATAAATCGAGCTTCGTCATTGGTCCTGTTAAAAAAGTAAACGAATAAATGATACATTAACGTCGTCAACTAAAAAGGCAATTTTCTTCTCTCTTTTTAATTTAACATGGCATATTGGCCTTGAACAGCAAAAACTACTAACTCAGCCTACATTATTATTTGCTCGCGCAAATGGATGAAATTCATTCATCCATGCCTGGTTGCTATGCCAGGCAGCAATGCATGCAAGTCGTGCAGACATCGAACAAAAGCTACAACGTCATTTCATTACAATCTACTTTTTGACTGCATGTAAGGTTGCTAAGTGAGGGAACTAGCCTTGCGAGTCCGACAGATATGAAACAAAAGCTACAAAGTCATTACATTACAAAATATTTTACGTTATACTGATGCCATGTAGTTGATTTACAGTGCATGTAGAGTTGTATAGTTGCACCTCCCTTAACCCTTTCCTTTCTTCTCTTTAAGATTGTGTCAATTGCAGTAAAGCGAGAATATTGACACAAAAGAGAAAAAAGGAGGAAAAGAAAGAGAAAGGAAAATAAGTGTATAATAAAACAAGCAGTGCAACATTCGAAGTAGGTCTGCTTTACACCTAGTGCTTCTACTGATCGTGTGTGAGTGTGAATTAAAAAGGAAAAAATGGATTCATTAACAAATTGCATCTCATTTACAATATGACAACAGCTGAATAAGAACAATGTGTGGATGAATTGCATTGACATGGAATACAGTGTATATAGGAATGCGAATAAGCATGAGTTTCTCTCTTATCACTACATCACTGTGGAAATGTTTTCCGACTCCAAAATACAGGTCATGTTTACCTGATGTTTTTGTTGTCATGACATTGAATGAAGCTGTAACACTTCAGAGTTTATGTTAAAGGATGGTTTAGTTCTTGTTTAAGACCGCAAATGCCTTCAAAGTGCATGGTTATTGCTCTTATTCTTATTTATGACATTTCTAGTGCATTTTAGGACCTAAAATTGCTATGAAGGTAATTTTAGGCCCACAAATTTGTGAAACTTAGCCAATACGATCATATCAATTCAGCTCCACTTTAAAAAAAATACGGTGACCTTTAATTAATTAACTGATCAATAATAACAATACACGGGCTGGCTGGTTGTGTGTATTTTATCCAACACGAAAACGCCAACAAAAAGCCAACATCGGCATTGGCTGGAATAAAACTTATAAGGCGCTTTCTCGTTTTTTCAACGACTGGTTCAAATGAAGTCGTTATGGATATTTCAGCCGTCTCAGAACCGATTTCGATCAACCAAAGACGATTTTGTCATTTAAATTTTATGTTCTTTGACACTCAGTTATTCATTATCTCACGAAAAAAAAAATGTGTGTATCGCCCTCTGCAACAAAACTCAACTATCCTTTTAAAGTTAATACAAAGTTTCGGTATGGGTCATGAATTTGGTTTAAATGAACATATTGGAAGCAAATGCGATCCTATAATATTTAGTGATCGGTGTCGCGGTTGAAATCAAGTCTAAAGTGATGAAATTGTAAATAATAAAGTCTTTACGTTGTATAGTTCCCTCTCAAGTTCAAGATATTAAAAAGCTTTAAAACAATGTTTCTTGACTAAAATCGAGTAATTTGCTATTCACGTTTGGAAATCATATATCATAACTGCATATTATGAGATTTTCATGGTCGAAGCTACCATTGGATGGCCGTATAAGCTATTTGAGCACGGGTAAAAAAAAATATTCAATTTTTCTCGGAAGCAGAAGTGTTTTAGGGGCTAATTTTTTAGTGCTTATAATACATCCTCAGGGGCATCCAAATGTATCAAAATTGTAAATAAACGCTATCCGGCCATTTTCAAAATTTCCCAAGCTTTGTATGACCTTTAAGTAAACCCAAAAGACATCTCTTTAACCACCATAACAACCGTAACCGACATTGTATATTGTACGAGATAGATGCATGAATAAGTCACCCAGACATAGTGATATATAAGTTGGAAGGCAATCAAAACTCTATCACCACGAACATTACACTTTGGACAGAGGTTGCGTTGCATACATATTATCAGGGAGCTGTCATACAAGGAGTGGAAACTCTTGTAACGTATTCAGTTCAGTTCAGTTCAGTTCAGTTCATTTTATTCAAAACCACACAAAGCAAGATATAATCTGTTACATAAAAAAAGAGACTGGTAATTGTACATCAATCAACATATTCTAACTTGATTACATCATAAACTGAATGGTTTTAGGACCCCTTTAGAAGCTAAGCTTGTGAGCGGGGCCCTATAGTCAACAAAATACATACATTTACAGTAAAAAGAATGTTACGTATGATTATACAATGGATGAAAATACTAATCTACAGAATATAGAACATACAAATACTCACACACACACACACACACACGCACACACACACAGCAGTCACACTGAAGAATAGGTCCTTAGAGGTCAAAAAGCATTTCAGAATAAGAAATTACTAAGATGCAAATAAAAACTATGTCAGTCTTTCAAGTAGGCAGGTACGTTTTAGTTAACCTTCTAAACCTAGAAAGAGTTGTACTATTTTTTATAACATCAGGCAGACTGTTCCATTCTTTAATGCAAGAGATATGGAAAGAGGTCAGAGTGACATTTGTTCTTGCAAAAGGCTGACGAATAAGACACCTTTGACGTGTATTATAATTATGAATTTGCGAGTTCTGACGGAATAAATCTTTTAACGTACATTCTTGAGGCATAGACTTCAGATTAAACATAAACAATATGCAATTGAACGACACAAGTCCACTTAGTGGTAACATTCTTAGTCGAAGGAACAATGGAGAACTTGGATGTCTATAATAAGAATTAGTAATAAGCCGTATTGCCTTCTTCTGCCATACTCTCAACTTATCAAGATATGACTTAAAAGTGTTTCCCCAAGCAACATTACAATATGTCAAATAAGGAAGAATAATACTATTATATAATGTTATCAGCACTCTTTCAGGTAAAATAAATTTTAATCTAAAAATGACACCTACACTACGGGACAACTTTGTGCATACAGCATCTAAATGATTTCTCCAAGATAAATGCTCATCCATGATTAACCCTAAGAACTGAACATTTTCACTAAGCGCAACATCATGGCCTCCAACATTAAGCAAAGTAATGCCATCTGGAAGCTTTTTACCCTTGGAGCGAAAAATAACACATTTGGTCTTTTGAACATTCAACAATAACTTATTACAACAATACCATGCATACAGTTTCTGAATCTCTTGATTCGCAATTAGTAATAAATCTTCAGCCTTCTTATCAGCCAACAGCAAGCTGGTATCATCAGCAAAAAGTGAGTATGAGAATAATGTTGATGAGTGTATTATATCATTTATGTAGATCAGAAACAACAGGGGACCAAGAACAGAACCCTGAGGTACACCATATTTAATAGAAGCAAGTTGAGAATTAGTACCATTCACCACAACAAATTGTGTCCTGTCAAACAAATAGCTTTGGAACCAAGACAATGCTACACCACGTATTCCATAATGCTCAAGTTTTCTGAGGAGGATGCCATGGTCAATGGTATCAAACGCCTTAGATAGATCTAAGAATATCCCCAAACAATACTTGTCTCCATCAATAGCTTTTATGATATTACTTAATAAATTAAACACACCCATTTGTGTGGAGAAGTGCTTACGGAAACCACACTGCTGAGGAATCAAGATATTCTTTTTAGATAGAAACTCATTTAAGCGTTTATAAATTATTTTCTCAAGAATTTTAGAAAAGATTGGTAACAATGCTATTGGCCTGTAATTAATGACGTTTTTACGGTCAGATTTTTTATACACTGGTACTACTTTAGCTACCTTGAGTTTATCAGGAACAACTCCCTGAGATAAAGACATATTCATGATTTTACACAAGGGATCAATAAAAATGTGAATGCACTCCTTTATAATCCTAGGTGAAATATCATCAGAACCACTAGATTTAGATGGTTTCAAAGACGACACAATATCGATGATCTCAGATTTTGAAGTTGGTTTTAGAAACATTGACGCATTATCATCACACTGTTTCATATAATCTTGAAAAGATTGTGGTACTTGAGGAATGTCTGCACTGATTTTCATGGGTAATCCAATGAAATATTTATTAAAACTTTCAGCCTTATCCTTGGCAGATGAAAGAAGTACTCCATTAAAATCCATCTCTTGAGGAAGTGAATGCCTATTTGACCGACCTAACAATTCATTGATATGAGACCAAGTTTTCCTAATATCACCTTTAACACTGTGGAACAAATCATTGTAATAATTTTGCTTGGCTATACGAAGAGTATTAACCAAGACATTCTTATAATCGATATATTTCTTTTTATTCTCAGCTGTTGGTCTCTTGACAAAAACTACCATAAAGCTTATGTTTATGATTTATTGTTTTCAATAAACCACGAGTTACCCATGGCTTTTTACATTTACTTTTTATCGATACCTCAATTAATGGGAAACATAAATTATATAATTCCAGAAATATTTGTAGAAAATGTTCATATGACTCATTGACGCCTTCCAGTGAAGGCAGAGCCTGCCAATTAATTTCAGCTAAGTGTTGCTTGAACCTTGAGATTCTTTCATTTATTGACCGCTTCATAACTTGTCCATCCCTCTTGACAGAAGTAACCACAGAGCCCTTTTTAACACAAAATATAGGCATATGATCTGAAATATCTGAACATATTATACCCGAGCTAAACTCATTTTGGATGCAGTTTGTGAAAATAGTGTCAATCAATGTTGCACTAATTTCAGTAATACGGGTAGGTTTAGTGACAAGAGAAAATAATCCAAATGAGTACATGAAATCTACAAAATCTTTAACACTACGATCAGTATCATAGTTCAAACGTATATGCGTGACTTCTAAAGCTTAACAATGGGATGCGTAACATGCCACTTGGCTTTAAGTTCTATGCTCCGAGCCGCTCTTCCACCGAGGGGAATTTTAGAGGCCAGGCACCCCAACCCATGCACCCCCCCCCCCCCCCCCCCCCCCCACTCAGGGTACGCATATGCGTGTTTCCAGCGACCCCCCCCCCCCCCCCCCCCCCCCCCCCCCCCCCCCCCTTCAGCAAAAGTCCGGTGTGTAACTTAAAGCCAATACGGGTCGACCTGTTTCTTTTGTTAAACGAGCCCTTTTCAGCACCGCCCCCCCCCCCCCTTTCAGCAAAAGTCCGGTGTGTAAAGTCAATACGGGTAGACCTTTTTCTTTTGTTACGAGCTGGAGAGTTTGGGAACACGCATGGTATCGCATGGAGTGTGGGGTCGGGCAGGCACCAGTTTCACATTTATTTAATTACCGGCAAAATTTCAGCGTAAATTATAAACTTTATAAGGGGATTGTATAGGGGATAGTGCATCAAACAATAATTCAAATTTAATACTCCGCCCTTCCTTTAATTTGTGTGCCAGAGTTGGTAAAAGAAGAAATAGATCCTGACAAAAACTACATATTTTAGGATAATTCGATCTTTTTCGCATGTTTTAATGTCCCGTCATTTAATCCATGATTTAATCTTCGATAAGTATGCTAATGCGTGCTTTCGCGTGCTTTTTGTATTTTTGCATTTAGAAAAAAAGAATGAAATTACACAAGCTTATCGCTTGTTCAACTCATTACACATTCAACAATTGATTAAAAATCATTGAAAGGGACAGCGAACATTTTGCTGAAATACCATTTTCTGATGTAGGAATTCCAAATCCTGATATTTCATGTGCTCTTTTATGTCAGCATCTGGTCAACAGTTGCGGAGTAGCGCATATATTTTCGGCGGCTTGGAGCAGGCGCAGATCCATGATTTCTTAGGGGGGGGGGCCTAATTTTTTTCTTTTTCTCCCGAAAATTTGTTCAGTGGGAGGGGGCCCGGCCCCCCCCCCCCCCTTCCCCCTGGATCCGCCATTGTAATAATATACCTTTTGAGCGCTCAGAGACATCGTCGAAGTATACATGTACACCCAGAATGTTTATTGTTTGAAGCATTACAGTTAAGTCTATTTTATTACAAAAATACAAACAAATGAAGACATCAAATATTCAAATGGTACATGGTCCCAAAGTGCAAAATTATTTCACATACCGGTAATGAACTTTTGGGAGATTTCAGCACCTTAATAGGTACATGTATGTACATTGAATATACATGTATATGTTCGAATAAAATAAAACATCATTGTAATATTTATAGTCGCAATGTGTTTATTTAGGCATGTAAACTAGGAATGAGGGTAGAGGAAATGGCAATCCAGATATGGACAAATTTTACTTTGGAAAACGATTTTAACATTTTAAGATTTGTATGGGGGGGGGGGGGGTTGTAAGCGAGTTTCAAGTCTAAAGGAGGATATCCTTTAAAACTAAAAGGGGCAGGAAATGCAGGAATATTTTCTCTAGACTTTTTGCTTGAAAATTATTTAGCCCTTTTATTGTATATATTTCACTCGGTTGAGAGGGAGAGGTATCCCCCCCCCCATTTTTTTTAAAATAATGAGCAGTATCATGAGAACAAAAGCGCTGCACATGGAAAGTGCTAAAAAAAAGTTACATTTCTCATGTTAAACACTGAATAAAAGATCATATTGTTTTCATTAAACCATCATTGATTTTTCATAAGAATCTATTTTCCCTTTAAACATTCATCCAGAATCCCTTACTGCTTATTTGTTTAATGATGGAATCAAATCATTTTCACAAAGACCTAAAGTACAATGATCAATTGAAGATACTTAAATTCCAGTATGATATTGATATACAATTTGACATGTTATTGTTATTATTTCCATTTATTTGTTTTGATTTTGGCTTTTGTCTGTTTGTCTCCAGCTGTTCCTGTTTTGGAATGGCATTTGTTACTGTGTCTGTTACTGTACGACGTTATTGTATTTGTAAGCATGCCTCTTGCCAGTCGATGACGAAATATATGTCTTTTCTTTTCGCAGAGGACCTGGGTAAATAAATGTAACTTCTTTTACTTTCTTCCGAAATAAAGATGACATATATATATATATATATATATGTTATTGTTTAGTATCATTAGGAAGTGTGGTTGTTCCTTTTTAAAATGATACCCCTTTTGTTATAATTTTCACTAATGGAATGTGCATTACATCAAAATAAGGGGCAAGGTCAATGGTGAAAAGTTGCAGAAAGCACTGCTCTTGTTCAGCTTAATCAGCTGTACATTTTTCTTTCTTTGAAGTGTGTATGGCTGCCGTGTAGTGCAATGCCTACCAATACCAGTACAATAATAGGTTAACAACACATCATGTTCTTATTCCCAAATTCACAATAATGTCAAGCCCCAACATATAGCCTCCTCCTCATCATTAAAACACTGTCACCTTTGACCATCAACTACCGTTTTCCGGAAATGTCGGGATCTCCCACAGCAGAAAGAGAAAACAAAGCAACATGATCATCAAAATTGACAAATTATCTTACAGGTCATGAACATTTTGGCAAGCATTTCACTTAGTACACAAGAATTGCATAGTTTGTTCAAAAGGCAAAATGCATATTCTAAGAATTGCATGTGACATGAACTGGAATCATTTCTCGTCCTCACTCCCAATTTCCGAGCCTTCACTATCTCTTTCTATTTCACACTCCTTGACTCCCATCTTCTATCATCATACATAAACTTGACGGAAGTATACCCTGGTAGTTGATGTGGTGTCGTAAGACTGCTCTGATGGCTACTTCCTCTAGGCGTAGTACTGCAGTTGGTGGACTCACCAACATAAGAAATTCTGGATCACACTCATACAGGCCATTCATTGCATGCTCTTCCAAGATACTGCTGGCAGTTTCCCCATCGTTATTCACTACATCTATCGGACATCCATGACGAACAAAGAACCTGGTAAGATCCACAAGATAGTCATGGTCTCTAGCTGTTTGGACACAGTGCGCCACTAAGTGGAGTATGTTGCTTCCACTGCTGTCCACATACGAAGCATTATCACAGAACAAGATCTTGAATATTGTAAACTTTACTCTAAGAATTAGGGTCCTGGAAGATATTCTGCAATAAAAGTGGTCACTGTATGCTTCCCCCAGGAGGTCCATGATCTTAAAGGCCACTGAAGGCATCTCAGGATACTTGTCAGGGTTATCCCGAAGGGTTCTACATCGGATGACTGTCAGTGACTTCCCTATGGCTTGCAATGTGGATTTTAAGATCTCAATGTTTGAGCAATAGAATGCCACATTAAACAGTATTTCGCCAAAGCTTTCTATGAGAGATTCCTTATTATCTAGTAGAGAGTCCATTGGTACATGACTAAGAATTGATTTGTATGCACACACCAAATCCCTTGCCCATTTGTTGTACTGCACCTCAAATATAATTGATCCACTTTTTTCAGCAAGGTTTACTGCTACTGATCCTAACTTTAATTCACCTTCACGCTCAAGACAGGGCAAAAGACAATACTTGAAAGCCTTCTTCAAACATCTTCTTTTCAATCATCCAATCACTTGCAAAGCTAACAAGGGATGGATACAGATACTTCTGCTTGAGATTACTGGAAACAGTCTTTCCCCCACCAAAAATTGCATGGGCCTTCATAGCAACTTCAGATGCCCCTGATCAAAAAGATTTCCTCTTGTGTGTGGCATTCCTTTAGGGAGATTTTGGAGAGACACGCTGCAAGTTCTGAAATCTCTGTCTGTGCTTCTGGAAGACTGGAATCTTGCTGAAAGGATATGGCTCGTGTGAAAGAAGTATATGCCTCTTGAAAACCTTGACGCTCATCCAAAGTAGCCTGTGAAACTCCCAGTATTTCAGTGGCTGCCCTCTTGACCTCCAAAGAAATATCGTCCATCGATAAGAGAAACTCAACAACATCCGTCAGGAGGTATAATGCAGCTACATATACTGGGCTCCATCCATACAGGTTGTCTTGAACAGCTAGTGCTCCATAACTTACAAGCAGCTTGATAATAGCAAGCTTGGGAGCCATCCACTTAGATGGGCGATAAGATATACCAGATAAAGAATCCTCCGCTAAGGATTCTTCTACCATGCAAGCAAAATGCATTGGGGTGTTGCCATCCTTTACACTCCTAGAGTTAGGGTTAGCCCCATTTGCTAATAAGGACTGTACGGTGTCTGTACGAGCATACCAGCATGCTAACATCAGTGGTGTTTTACCATCTTTGTCTGGTAAATCAATTTGACCCTTTTCAGCATACTGCTTCAACACTTCTTCATCCACCGAACCTTTACAAATCAAAGTAGATAGGTCACCTGCTGGGTCTGAAGAAGTTTCACCACTGCTACAGGTAGATGCCATTGTTCCAACAACAGCTAAGGCAACATCCTTTGGGATTTCCTGCAAAACGGAGACAGAAAACAAACAAATGAAAATTAATTTTAAAAAACACATCTTCTCTAAATCAACCATGTCAATTATTCTGTGAGGGATGTTTATCCATGGGTGCGTTTATCAAATTTTGCTTCTCATAAACAGCGTTCCTATACTATATCGAAACACAGTATACGAACGAGATTTGCGGGATGTCGCGTTTATCAACTCATCATGCTTCAAAATGAAGGCCTTGTCTCTGCGCAGCTGCTTTAATTTCAACTAGGGTGCACGCTTTTTAATTTTGGATCTAACTACTAGTACTACATACTAGTAATATTGTTAGAGGTAAACATAAAGGATACTAAATAGCGATCTTCTTGTTAACATGTGCAGCGATGTAGTGACAATGATGAGAGAAAAAGCTGTCCCACGAGAAGTACTGCCCACAGGAACTCAAGCCTGATGTCAGAAAGCACTTATTTTTTATTGAAAGTGACAGTCAAGATGACAGCAAATTAGAGTGGAGAGTAATGATGATAATAGCACTGTCAATGAAAATCACAGTCAAGTTCAAAAGCAAGTTTTAAATCCCCACTGTACTAGTTACTTGCACCCTCTATATAGCAAACAATGCTTAATCTGTGCCTGATAGTCCCCCATGATCCCCTTTTTTATGTTAATTGAAAGCTGATTTGATGAGATAACCACCTGTCAGTCACCTTACAAGGAGGTCTAATTCCCCTGGGCAAACTAGTACAGACAGGCTTTAAAGGAAATTCAGAGATCGGAAGCTACACATCTTCTACACAATCTGCAACTCACTTCTGAACAAACAAAACGAGCTACTTCTCCTTCTACAAACACATAACATTGATCTTGTCCTGCTTACAGAAGTTTTCCCCAAGAACCCCTTTAACCCCCTTACACATGTAGACTTCATGTTAGAGGGAAATGATTCGCACTGCAATCTGGAGGATGGTTTATAGAGGAGTTGCAATTTATATTGCAAGAGATCTCTACCACCTTGTCAGTGAATGTGATTTGCAGCACTGTTTCCATGAGTCAGTGTGAATCTTAACTACTCTAAGAGGCTCAGACAAACTACTGATTGGATGCATGTACAGAAGCCCATCACTAGACAACCATGAGGAACTAAAACTAGCATTTACACAAGTCACATCAATCAACACCTCCCTTGCCCTCATAGCAGGATACTTCAACTATCCCAACATTGATTGGAAGCTTGGAAGGGCAAGGACCCATACAGTACAGGAGTTCATTGAAACTGTCGCTGACTGTTATCTACACCAACACATTGGTGAACATACCAGATTTAGAGAAGGCCAACGTTCCAGTATACTAGTTCTGGGTTTTCATGAATGAAGAAGGCATGATCAACCACATACACTATGTATCTGGAATCGGAAGAAGCGATCATATTGGAATCCTCTTTGACCTTACAGTATACACGAATGACAACCACAACCCAACTCCTCACTTCCAATGAATTGCACAGAGGGCAGTATGATGATAATGTGTAAAGAGCTAGAAAAAATCAAGTGGGAATTCGAATTGGAGAATAAAAGTGTAGAGGATGCTCAGAAGTTTCTTGTAGACACCCTGATGACTGCAATAAAAGGAGAAGGTCATATTGAAGTCAAAACTGAAACATCGCAGAAACAGAGATGGATGACTAGAGAGGCTTTGAGGAAACAAAGCCAGAAACATTGAGCTTAGAAGGAGGCATAGAAGACCAAACATCCTGTGGGCATCATGAGCACAAGGAGATTAGCCAAACAGCTGCAAACTCTGACCAAGCAGTTATGTAAGAATTTTGAGAAAGACCTGGCTATGAATGTGAAATCAAATCCCAAGGCATTATGGAGGTATACAAATAGCAAACTCAAAACCTCTTGCAGACTAGGCGAACTCAGAACTCCGGATGGTGAACGAATATCAACTGATAAAGGAAAAGCGGATGCATTGAACACCTTCTTCGCCACTACATTCACTGATGAGGATAAAGGGCACATTCCAAAACTCCCACAAAGACACAAAGGAGAGACATTGACATCTATCTCAATTTCTGAAGATGATGTTTATAAGAAGCTTGTCCACCTGTCAAAGTACAAATGTGCCGGACCTGATGGCATTCACCCTTGCGTTCTAAAAGAAACAGCCGCCTCAGTTTCAGAGCCCCTCTCCATAATCTACAATGCATCATTGAAGGAAGGCAAACTACCAAGTGCATGGAAGGTCAGTCATGTGGTACCTGCATGTCCACAAAAAAGCCAGTAAGATGGATGTTAAGAACTACAGGCCAATCAGCTTGACATCAGTACCATGCAAAATTCTGGAGTCATTCATTAGATGAGATAGTTGCCCACCTGATGGAAAATGACCTACTTTGTGTTTGTGATGAACAGCATGGCTTCGTTCCAGGACGCTCTTGTGTGACACAGCTTCTGACTGTCATGGAGGCATGGACTGACATGCTGGATAAAGAAAGCGCCAGACAGGATCGAGTTTGGACAGACAATTAGCGTTTCTGCTCCAGACAACTTACCAAGACACCCAACTACGAGAAGGAACTTCAAGGAAGCGACATAAAATTGAACTGGAAGCCCGACTACCGAGAACACAGCATTCTTCCAGAATCTGGGGTAATGGTAAAGGAGGAGAGACCTCGAGGGTTACAGTGATTTAGTTTGCTTTAATTCCGCCCCCCAGGCACAGGCGACGACAAATAATGATGATAATAATAATAAAGAAGAACAAGGGGATCGAGCTCCAGTTTCAATTAAAACATGAATTATTAACATGTTCATGTACTCCATACAGTCATAATGCAACAGAAAATATATAGTGATGTTTGTGTAAAACAGTATTGTTAGTATTGACATTCCTGCATAATTAAAGATGTTTATGCGTGGGTATATAGTCGTTCGTGAAGTAGGCGACTTGGCGATCACTCCTAATCACTACATAACACTGAGCCAACGGGTATTACGCCCCCGTGCGTACGTCCATGAGCTGCCCTCTATATACCCACGCTTGAGCAACTTTAAGATAACTGCAAATATGACGAAGTGCAAATGATCCAGCTAGCTATGCAAGAGTTCATGAACAAGTTTGTGCAAGAGCGTGTGATTTTACAAGTGAAATATGCTGGTGTTCATATACATGTATACGGTCAATCAGAGGCGGCCCTCCCATGGGGCAGGAGGGGCACAGTGCCCCCCCCCCCTCCCACTTTTTCAAGCCCCCCAAAAGTGCCCCTTTTTACATAGGAATAGTGCCCCTATTAATTTGTAGAAGTGCCCCTTCCCTTTTCACCTCTGATAAGTGGCCCCTTTTATTTTCACATGTGCCCCTTTTCTTTTGACAAGTTCCCATTTTCCTTTGCAAAAAGTGTCCATTTTCCATTCTCATAAGTGCCCTTCTTAATCTCTATAGTAAGTGCCCCTTTTCAGGTACGAGAAGTGCCCTTTTTCATTTTTGATAATTGCCCTATTCAAATCTGAGAGGTGCCTCTTTTACAGTGACAAGTGCCCCTTTTCCTTTGTAAGAAGTGCCCCTTCGCCTTTTAATGACTACCCCCATTTAACTTGGATAAGCGCACCTTTAATATATTTTCACATGTGCTCCTTTACCTTTCTAATAAGTGCCCCCGTTTCCCTAATGAAAAGTGCCCCTTCCCCTTCTCATAAATGCCCCTTTTCCTCTCTGGTATATGACCCTATCCACTTCAGATAAGTGCCCCCTTCACCAATGATAAATGCCACTTTGAAATCTGATCGGTGCCCATTTTCTTTCAACAAATACACATTTTCCTTCATTATAAGTGCCCCTTTTTTCATTCACATAAGTGCCCCTTTTCATATCTGGTCGTTGCCTATTTTCATGTGCAATAACCGATAAGTGCCTCTTTCGATCACCTCTGATAATTTTTCTTTTAACAATGATACGTGCCCCTTTTCCTTTCTAATAAGAGATCTATCCCCTTTTCATAAATGCCCTTTTTACCTCTTATAAATGCCCCTTTAAAAATCTGATGGGGGCCCCTTTTCCATCAACAAATGCTAATTTCCCATTCTCATGACTGACTTTTTTCATCCCTGGTGAGGCCCCATTTTCACCTCCGATAATTACTCTTGTACATATTTTGACAAGTTCTGATACAACTTACAAGTGCCCCCTGTTCCTCTCATTAATC
>JAVYIG010013906.1:0-44438 GCA_035222895.1 Strongylocentrotus droebachiensis | reverse complement strand
AACTTACATCTTTTGGAGAAAGAAATAAAGCTTTGAAGGTACTATGTCCCATTTGCAGGCCCAAAAAATGAAAAGGTTAAATTCCAACGGCATTTGAAAGATGATACTAATTTAGAACTTCCCTAAATAAAGGGGGGGGGGGCTTGAAAATGTCTGTAAGTGTGAAAATAACGACTATTAGTTCTCGAATCGACTCAAGAGCTATAGAGCCAGTAAGTAATAGGCCTAGTCTGATTTTCAGACCATTGTACCGCGAATGGTCGTACGTTTTATGCTGCGCAAAGATTCAATCAGTTTAATTTTTGGGCCATTACAAGAAGTGGGTTATTGATGTCTTACGAGTTTCTTCCTACGAATATCACACAAGAAAATTCAAAAATTCTACTATGTACATGTATCGTCCATTACTACTTTGCTTATTTATGTAGCCCTCCTGCATCTAATGTCTATAGAATTATGCATTCAATATATTTGTTTAATTTCGTATAATATCTGTATGAAATTATATACACTTAAAATATTGAACGAAACCATATTATGTTCAGGAAATGTATGATGAAAAAAAAGGAAAAAATGATGCAGAAACCAATATATCAAATCAAATCAAATCAAATATGCTCCCTCAAACAAATTTAATAAGTAACATGGAAAGTCAATTGTACACAATATTATCATCAGATCTATTATCCTGACTATCTTCACTTTTATCCTCATCAGCTCTCACATCCCTCCCTCCCACCCCTCCCCTTTCATCTGACGTGTCGTGGTCGAGTGGTTTTAACACGTGACTGGAGATGCGACGGTCATGGGTTCGATCCCTGGCACAGCATTTACCGTGTTTGTCCTTGAGCAAGGCATTTTATCTACATTGTTTCTCTCCACCCAGGTTATAAATGTGTGTGTGTGTGTGTGTGTGTGGGGGGGGGGTACCTGGTAAGATGCAGTAGTCGTTGTAGTTTGTTCAGCATTGTGTCGCATCGTTTAAAATGGCACCAAGCTGAAAATGATCCTGAGGGAGTGGAAAATGTGCATGCACGCCCGAATCCAATGACCCAGGTAATATCTTATATAATTATGAATATATTATAATATAGAATAAATAATTTAATGTTTATAATCCTCCGTCACGGTGATATACAATTAATAATTAAAACAATTGAAAAAAAAATGTTTGAGAGTCTCAGAGAGTTCTCTTCTTCACCTATGACCGGTTTTAATTTTATTTCTCCAGATAGTGCTTTATCTCTCTCTCTCTCTCTCTCTCTCTCTCTATGTATATATAAGCACTGTATAAATAATAATTAAAACAATTGAAATAATAATCCTTGAGAGAGGTCTCTTCTTCACATATATATATATATATATATCGTTTGTAGAAAGCCAAAAGGGTTTTAACTCACAAACTTCAAAGTTAACGTCATTCTGGCTCTCAACATATAATACATCGTACACACATTACAGTGCTATGTAAACACAGAATATTATCATTATGTTAATGTACATGTACAGTACATGTAAGTGATAAGGTCTCATTTCTAACTGACTGAATTCAAGTACACAATATCATCAAGGAATGAAGGCATAGTGCTTTATACATGTAGGTGAATTACCTTCCACCTAGTCAATTTATAGCAGATGGGATTTCAGTCTCTATCCGAGTTGCCCTTGTCTGAGAACAAAGGCAATAAGGCGGCAATAAGGCCATTAATAATATGTCCGAAAGGCAATCTTTTTTTTTAATGATTAACCCGTTAGCACATGCTTTCTAAAGTAGTACAAATAGTATTCCATTTTCTTTGCGATATATAAATAATGAGTTTCAATGCAAAAACTCATCAATAAGAGAACCTGGAAAAAATGCCAAGATTAGATTTAGCATCAGTTTCAATTCAGACTTTTAATATGTACTTTGAAACAGCTCCGAATATTTGCACAAAAACATTGATGCAATACTTGAGTGTGTTTAACAATAGAAATTGAAATCCTAATCTTAGCACTTTATTTACGTATGGCAGCTGCATTTACATACCTACTTATCGCACTGAATCATTAAAGTGTACATGCTTGTACAGGTGATGATAAGATATTTTATGTATAAAGTTCTTTTTCTTTATACCATTTTACAATTCATTTGCAGTTTTATGCGTTCTTTTGCTTCTGTGACATAAGTGAATTTTATCAGGAAAGGAATGAATAATTCATGGCTTCTAGTGTTCGGTTTTTAATAAACGTTCAGGTGGTGCAAACATGTGGTGGAAACAGGTGCATACTCTGCTATGCATTGGCTTGTTAGTCCTCTTCGTTTTAGTGTTTTTTTTTCTTCCTGTATTTTATTTTATTGAACCCGTAACAAATTATTTGTCAAATAACTGCCTTCTTACTTTTAATTATGTACGTCTAAAATAAGCATTTTCTTTCCCTGTCATGTTTTCAAGGCTCCCAGGAACCTATTCTTTACAAGCTCTGCTTTTCTTTAGGTTCCTGCATATTTCACAGTTTGTGCTTTTCTTGTCTGGGTTTCCTTTAAATGATAATAGTTGTCACACAAATGTGATTTGATTTGATTTGATTTGATTTATTGGTTTTTGCATCTTTTTTCTTTTTTCATCATACATTTTCATGAACATAATATGGTTTGATACAATATTTTAAGTGTATATAATTTTATACAGATAATAAACGAATTTAAACAAATATATTGAATGCATAATTAACATACATTAGATGCAGGAGGGCTACAGAAATAAGCAAAGTGATGATATGTAACTTTGTAGTCTGATCTTTTATTTCTTATCTACATTAACGATATAATTAAATCCTCTTCATTTTAAAGGTTTCCCTGTTTGCTGATGATAAATGTGCTCTTATGATTAACAGTAATATACACATACTTGTTTCATCAGTAAAAAGAGAAATTTCAAAAGTTTCTCTATGGTTTAAAGTAAACAAATTATCTTTGAGTGTTACTAACACAAATTATGCCCGGTAATTTAGCACCTGTTATTATTGATGATCTTGCTATATCCAATTTGAAAAATGTTAAATTTCTTGGTGTTACAATTAATGAGTCTTTGAATTGGAATGTGCATATATTAGACATTTCTAAGACACTTGCTAAATATGTTGGTATCCTTTCTAAACTAAAATTTATATTGCCTTGTACAGGCGCGTACGCAGGATTTTTTCAAGGGGGGGGTTTTAACATTTATAAATCGGGCCGAAAATTTCGTAACGACTCAGCTGACCGCTGAATAAGCGGGGGGGGGGGGGGGGGGGGGGGGGGGTAAGAGGACACCTTTTTTTTTTTTTTTGGACCTCGAAATTTGAATATTTGACATTTTGCTCCGTTGGGGGGGGGGGGGGGGGGGTAGGGTCACCTGTTTTTGGTCAGTCATGGGGGGGGGGGGGGTAAGAGGACACCTTTTTTTTTTTTTTTTGGACCTCGAAATTTGAATATTTGACATTTTGCTCCGTTGGGGGGGGGGGTAGGGTTTTTTTTTGGGGGGGGGGGTTTATACACATAAAAATACCAAAGGGGGGGGGTTAACCCCCCAAAACCACCCCCCCCCCCCCCCCCCCCCCCCTGCGTACGCGCCTGGCCTTGTAATGTTTTATATATTCTGTACAATAGCCTTATTTTACCTCATCTAAACTACTGCAACTATATTTGGGGAATACTTATGAATCACATCTAAACAAATTATATATTTTACAGAAAAGGTCTTTAAGAAATATAACAAAGTCACAAATGCAAAGTCCAAGTACAACACTTTTTAAACAGATGCTAATCTTGCCTTTATACGGCTGATTACATTCAATACTCTAATTTTTATTTACTCTGTAAGACATAACATTTTGCATGTGAAATATCGTAATATGTTTATTTAAAATTCAAATATCCATTCATATGCCACTCGTCAAAAAGACCATTTTCATCATGAACCCAAAGTATTAAGACTTACTTCTTCACTTAATTCATTAAATCTTGCTGGCGTGAAGAAATTGAACCAATTACCCACTTCTATAAAATCAAGTTTAACTTTATCCTGTTTTAAAAAGCTTTGTCGAAAATTCCTGTTTGAAAGTTTGTAATAATACAGTATTCCTGTGGTATGTGTGTATGGGTGTGCGTGTGTGCGTGCGTGTGTATGTGTGCATATGTGGGTATGGTGACTGAATTATATTTAACTTAATTATTTTGTTGTAGGGGCCCTATTTATAAGCAATTTGCTTCTCTGTGGTCCTGATCATATATTTGCTTTGTATTTTGTATGTTTTATGTATTCTATTTTCTATTGTATGTTTTGCTTTTATATGCATATATGGTCAATAAATTCAATTCAAATTCAATTCAATTCAATTCAAATTATTTTGTAAATTACTATATTCATTTTTTTAAATTATGAAACAATATGTCTTTTATGTATATTTTGTTATCTGCATTGTATCTACATGTGAAATGTGAAACCAATAAACTCAAACTCAAACTCAAACAGGTAGAAGGGTATTATACCTTAGTCATTGTGAAGTGTTAATGCCCTGCTGCCTCTTGTCATAACATACATTTTATGCGCGGTAGATGGACTGAGCAAGATAGTTAGTTTAAGAAATATTTGTGACAATCAAATAGGTACAGAATAAACCCCTCCCCTCTAACAAGAAACGAACTTGCCTGGATAATCAGGGCTAATGTAAGTCCAGAATATGGCCTATTTAATTTTGATCTCCTCCACACCAACGCAATGCGACGGTTTCATTCGCGAGATGAATCTGGGCTCGTTTGGCTACGAAAAAATAAGACGCGGGTAGCTTAGGCTGGGCTGGTGGTGTCTTTTTTTTTTAACCTGACCTAGCCATCCTACCGCTGCATTTGATTGGCTCAATAGGAATAAACATCATGCGCTAGTCATAAATATTCATGATACGCATGCACACAGAAGCTGATGAGATAAATTTGTCAAATAATGAGATTTCATACAAAAATTAAAAGTGCAAAGTGCAAATGACATCGCGAGCAAATCGGGAGGCTTACCGTAAACGAATGACTACCCAGGTCGGAGCGTGTACATAATCATTGCGTTATCTTCGGCGGCTTGAATCAAGTATAGGGAACATAATAAACCCGTCAGATTCTGGACTAGTTTAATGTTCACTGATCTAGGAATATATATCTGAGTACAGATATCCCATCGTAACTTCAAATTCTTTTTTTTTCTTCATTTCCAACAGAAGAGTGGCTAAATTATGCTCGGGGAAATACCGTAGTCTTGAAAACATTGAGAACATTGATGACGTCATAATGCAAGGTATGATAATGCAAGAAATCACTAACGATGTTAGAGATGCCTTGGCGATACATTGTGCAAAGAGAATGATTTAACTGGCAGATAACATTGCGTTTCACTTCAAGGATGCACCGAAAGATGACAATGTTCTCTTCCATGAACGGGTTTAATGTTGTGAATACGATCCTTAGAAACGAATTCAGGTACGTGCCTGGAGAAACTGAGAGAATAGACCAGTTCACGGTTAGCACATTACTGCAATGACCCCGAATATCCACAGATCTTCAAAACATGAAGAGGTCCCACTTTGTACATTTTGAAATAATCACTCCTACAGCGATGGAGGTGCTATATAAATAGCCTTTGTTTCCCCTTTTCAAAGAATACTTCCACCTGTGCTCATAGAGTGCACTGAATGTGCATGAATGAATAATGAATACATAACTTTCATGAGCACGTATCCAGTATTTCGTCTCCGTGTATTTCAAAATTTGTTCTGCAATGACCTTTATCTGCTCATGCTCATGCAGACTGCAATCGTGAACTGGCTTAAACGAAAGTGTGTACAAATATAATCGTTCCACCAAAACGAAAAGGGAACAAAGGTGTTAGCCGCGAACCTGAGGCATGCTCTCAAAAAGGATTAAGCCAGGGTAATTATGCTGCATTATTGTAGAGCGCTTAGAGACTTCTGATAAAATAAGTGTTAGGCGCTATATAAGCAAATATAATTATTATTATAGATACTCACATGTCCATTTTTGTTTATGTTATTTATACGAAGTTTACAATATTGTGATCGTGAAAATGGCTAGAAGAGCCGAGATATATTTGTTATTCTCTCTCTCTCTCTCTCTCTCTTTAAGTGCCATATCGATTGACTTTGGCGATCATGCTGTTCCACAACCCTCGGCGCCTAGACTTCTCTATTAGCACCACTCCCAGATCTTTCACTCCTCTCTCTTCCAACAATTTCTGTAGACTGTCCATCCAAAGTATCCTCCTTCTTCCCCTACTCCTTCTTCCCACAATTATTCTGGTCCTCATATCCAGGCCCGTAGCCAGAGTGTGATGTTTGGGGGTGCCCCCCCCCCCCCCCGTCGCTACGTGCCTGCTGAGTCATATCCATTGTGCGATTTGTCAGAATTTTGCATAACTTTGAAAACGCAGATTTAGCGAGAGCCATCCTTCTCTTGATCTCTGTCTCACATCTGACATCCTCGGCGATCATGCTGCCGAGGTAGTTAATGAGCAGACTTGTTTTTTCAGTTTCAGGATACTTTTTGGACTGCTCTTCTTGGAGACTACCATGCAGGCACTTTGTATTTGTATAGTTGATCTCTAGTCCCATTCTCTCACTTTCTTTTACAACTACATCCAGGAGTCTGTGGAGATCTTTCTCTCATTCAGAAAATAAAACAGAGTCATCAGCATATCCAATAGTTGTGATTGAATGGCTGCCTACTCATATACCATTTTCATCCTCCAATTCTCTTAGAATGATTTCAATATACATATTGAACATAACCCAACCCTGTCTGACTCCCCGTCCGATACTACACTCTCCTTCTACCTTGATGCATGCAAACTGATTCCAATATAGACTTTGTAGTAGTCTTAGATCTTTCCTATATATATCAAGCTTTTTCAGTTATTACAGTCTTTATGGAAAAGGGACACATTTCTGAAAAAAATATCTCCAATAGTATGGTATGATTATTTTCAGCGCAGCTGATCACAATAGTCCTTCTTCTGAGGTCATGTCTATGTGTTTTGTACTTGCCAGATTGACAAGGCAATCCTCTTGTCCATAAGTTTACAAAATAATAAATCAATTTCTGCCTTTCACCGAATGAATTGATTGCTGCATAAACCATGAAATAAAGATTTTCATTTTGTTTTCTCTCCAGACTATTGCAAACGTGCTTAAAGAACTGAAAACTTCTATGAACTGAACAACACACGACTTGAAATTACATGTGTATCTCCTGCACCTGTGAATAATGATGATGGATAACAACAGCTAGATGAATAACAATCAATCTTGAAAAAGTACATAATATAAAAATGCAGCTGTATATATGAATAAACCTCAAGAAAACTGACTTTTCACTCAAGGGAGAAGTGATACCAATTTGGAATTCACACCACCAGATAAGTGTATATGCTGTACACAGACTTGTTGAGCAAGAATTTCTTCTCGTCACCAAGAAAAACAAAAGGTCCCGGAGCCAGGCTTCATACTTATACTTCGTTTTATGAACAGACTGGAATACATTCAGTTGCACAAAGGATCATCGTAGGCCTACAGAGAAGGTGACAAATCAGCAGAAGACAGCCTTGGATAAATTGTACATTCTTTGTAATCAACAGAAATCAATCAACACTGATTTCCCGAGTTCTGCATGCTCTACGGGATGCTCTACAACCTAAAATCAACTTATTTGTTTATTAGATAATTACAGAGTAAAAATTACATTGTTGTACACATTTTTGATGAAATGCAAAGTGCTTGTATATAAGAATTCTTGAGCATTTTTCTAATTTAATGGGCTTCCCAAACTAAAATCACTCGCATTTCATGTGTATTTAAATTTTCTATTTTGGAACAGAACTTTTGTGTACATTCACCTTCTTGATTCATTTTTTTCTTTTCCCAGTCCTTGAATCCATCATACATTCAAATATGCGCAAGTTACCAAGACCCAGAAATAAACTATATATATTTGTCCTTATTTTTCTCACATTCAACAGACCAAGTGCCTGTACAATACTGCATGTTCAAGAAGGAGAAGAAGCAAAACTGAACTTTTCATACCCATGTGATATCACAAAGATAACATTGCAACATAGCAACAAAACTCCCTTTTACAGTTCAGAAAACCCAGGTTCTAACCCATTGCCTCCAAGGTATGAAATTGAAAATCAGAAGAAAATTGACGATGACCCTACTTGCTTTATCCTCCTAATCATTGATCCTGTGTCACGAAATGATGAGGGTACCTTTATCCTTTTTGTATATAACCATAGTCAACTGCTACCAGAGTACCCTAGAATTGGTTTACGTGTTGCCTACCCTCCCGGTGAGGCTTCTTGTGTACGAAGTAATGTGTACATTGGAGGAGAATGGATCTCATTGCATTGTTCAGCACCAGCAGGGAATCTGCCAGGGCAAATTTTATGTTACCAAAATGGCCTACGGCTACCCCCATCAACCAGGTCAGCAGAACTCGGTGACACTCTGCAGCAGACCATGCTGGCAAGACTAACAAATCATTCTGTACACTGCTGCTCATCTTCTGTAGCGCAAGTCAAAATCAATTGTGAGTGTAATGACAGTGGGTGGGATCCTATTCAAAATAGTCCGATAACGAAAACTACAAATCCTTGTCCTCTTCAACTGCTCGTCCGACAACCTACAACAACAGAAAGTCCTTCCAATTCACAAGCACCAACAACGCAAACAGCTAACTGTACTGGCACATTAGGAAACCCTACATCCTGGATGCAAAAATGCCTAATCATAGGGACATGTCTCTTCGCGCTGACGACCGTTGCTTTGGCAGTACTTTATCGTTGTAAGGTCAGGGAAAACAACAAACTTTCAAATAAGTTACATGACTTTGTAAATAACACAACAGGAGAACAACAAACCCTGAGAAACAGAAACCCAGAGGAGCTCGGTGATGCAGTAAGCATTGGTTTATAGTCTTGATCACAAGCATCATCAGTAATCAAAATATACACATTTTGTAATTAAAGGCATCGTTTAACCATGGACCTACTAAGAAGTAGTAGGTCCATCGTTTAACAATGTTAAATCTGAGATGCACGGCCCTACCTGTTATCAGTGTCTGTGATATGATGTACTATTAAAGCCCTAAACAAAAATTGCGCTTCAAAATGATCAAGAAGTGCCGTAAAAAAAAAAAAAAAAAATCTTTGAGTGACCGGTTTTACCATACTCGTTTTCCCCAATAGACTGTAGTGTTATTAAAACCGTTAGGAAAACCCAAAATTTGATTTCGGTTTCCAATCATAAATACTTGATAATCAGACAGGCGATTGGCTTATAAAAGTCCTGGGTTTATAATTATAATTGTAGCGTGAGCTAAATCCAGGATTTTGTTTCAGAATCTGAGCCAAAGTTACCCAATCCCTTTAAGATTATGATTGGGGTTACAGTCAACATTAAGCAAACATTGTGCTTATTGTCAGAAGCAGGCCCCCGACCCTTCTCTCCCATCCCCTCTTCCTCTTCACATTCACCTCTTAAACCTATATTAACAAACAAAAAAAAGAGAGATTTTTAATACCTGATCTTGTAGTTGTTTTCATATCAAATAAGCACATATTTTTGAAGTTATGGGCCTTTTGATTCTATCGTCCTTCTGGTTAACGCAATATTGAACGGCAGGATTTAGCATTTGTACCAAATTGTTGAACCCGTTGAGAAACAATATTGGATACACGCTCATCAAGTTTTGTAGTTATTTTTAATTTATAGGCTAACAGTGCATTCAGTGAAACATAGGTAGAGGTATTCTTATGAAAATCAAAATGGGACGTAAAATCTATTTACAAAGCATTTCCATCCAGTTATTAAAGTGAGATTGTTTTACGATGCGCAAATTGGACCTCTCCATGTTTAAAAGATCTGAGGAAATTTGGGGTCGTTTTGTGTGATGTGCAACCTGCGTGCAACACATACTAGTAACTACAAACTAGTCTATTTTGGTGGTGATAGATCCGGACAGTGTTGCCTGCATTATACCAAATTTTAAACTTGATACTTGGTGTGAGATTCCAAAGTCAAGTTGAACAGTGAAGTTTGATACAATTGAAAAATATATTTGCAATTCAGTTCATATCTTATAAGAGGCTTTTTTTCTTATGATATTCCAAAGTCAAGTTGAACAGTGACGTTTGATACAATTGAAAAATATATTTGTAATTCAGTTCATATCTTAATATAAGAGGCTTTTTTTCTTATGATATTCCAAAGTCAAGTTGAACAGTGAAGTTTGATACAATTGAAAAATATATTTGCAATTCAGTTCATATCTTAATATAAGAGGCTTTTTTTCTTATGATATTCCAAGAATTTTTTTAAAACCATACTTTGAAATGAATTTAGGCAGAGGCATATCGAAAAAACAGTCGCATTTGTCTTGTTTGAAATGCGTTTAATGGCAACTTTCTGGGAGCCCTAGACCAGTGGCGGATCCAGGATTTCCAAATAGGGGGGGGGGGATTTAAAAATGACGCAGACTGTTATGAACAAATATATATATTACTCAACACCCCCACCCCCTCCTCCTTGAACAAAAAAAGAAAAAGGTGAATTTGTGTTTACCATCTTCTTTTTTGTCAGTCTTTTTTTTCTAAATAATTTTTGCCAGTAGATCCGCGCCTGTCCTAGACCATTAATGCTACTGTCAATCCAGATAACCTTTGTGTAAATATCTTGTTTCACTAATTTCGCAAGTAGTTCAGGTTTGCGAAAGTTTCATGTGTGAAATACTTGAATCATGATGGCCACAACACTCATTTATTTGCTCTTCACATAATTCTTGCCTTTAGAATGGTTGTCCGATTTACAAAAGTTTCCTGTCGTGAAGTTACTGGATTTTACAATAGTCTGTAGTCAACCCTTTTCTGATTTGTAGTGCAAGTGATACCAGAAATGTGTCAAGACACATTGTCACCGTCAAAATGCTTATTAAAAACGAAGAATTATATTCAGTAATAATAAGAATAATATTCAGTAATCATAACTATGTATGTTGAATAATATATTTTCACTTTTTCCCTGTCTCTCTTTCAAGTTCTTGAAAGAAAGTTTTTTGGATAGTAATAACAATGCAAGTTCTATCTGTTCACTTTTTCGCTTTTTTTTTAAAGCCTTCAAGGCGTGTATAACTATGTTTATATCCCGCATTCTAAGAATCTTGCAATCTGATTGGTCTAAACGAGGTCACATGATCAATGATAGTACTATCTTCCTGCGATAGGACTTTTGTACCGTATTTTTTTGCTGCTGCCCCATTTGCCCATTGAATAAGCATAGCAAAGTAGATTACGCGAAATCAATGTCAATGCAAATTAGCGCATCGACTTTATTACATGTTTGCATGTTGTGCTTTGTAAAATCTAGGTGAAGCTAAACTGTCTGCAGAATCAGTTCTTTTAATTATGTAAAATTCAATTTAAATTGACCTTATTGCCGATGTGGGATATAAAACAAAATATATTAACCTCCTTTACTCGGGCAATGGATACAAACTATCATCGCCTCGGTGATCTCAGGGCTACCATCATCCCTCGCCTTGCGGCTCGGGATGATAGTAGCCCCGAGATCACTTCGGCGATGATAGTTTAACTTTGTACCATTACCCTCGTAATCGATTAATATTTGCTTAACATCACACTATGCTAGAATAATTTTATTAATAACTATTGTGTATATTTACATAATGTAAATATACACAATAGTTATTAATAAAATTATTTAAGCATATTTGTTGTCATACTTTGTAATCTAGACTATGTAACTAATAACAGAAATACCCATCGTGTTAATGTATTTAAATATTGTTGCAAAAATGTGTCTTTCAACTTATTCTGCATTGCGATAAATTTTGTTTGGTTTGGTCTTTCAATAAACTGTAAACTTTGTTTTGACATACCTGTATTTTAAGAAATCTTATTTTCCTCATAGAGAGGTGGAATGAAGAGAGGTGGATTGATAGAGGAGAGGGAAGGAGGGGGAAAGTAAAATGTGCTTGCGGGAGAGAACACATTCTAGCAAGCTCCCAAAAGTAAGAGAAAGAGAGAAAGAGAAAGGGAGGGAGAAAAAGATAAATAGATCGAGAGATTGTGTGTGTTAAATTATTTTTCATTCTTCCGTGTTGTCCCTTTATGGGTTTATATAGAAGTGGAGAAAATATAATTTGAATTTATATGGGGACCGAGGGAAAGATCGTATAAAATAAAAAATGATGGATCAGAATTATAGTTATGGTGGAGATAAAATGATTAATTTTGAAATATTTGTTAGAACGCAGCGTATAATGTGGGTGACCCGACTTTTAAATGGAGAAAGTATTTAGGAGTGGAAGTTATTTTATGTCTTAAGCTTAGTGGGACGAGGGCTAATTTTTTTAATGTGATTATGAAATGAAAAAGATGAAGTTTATGTTGAAGATTCCACCTTATTGTTTGGAAATGTTTTGGCAAGAGATTGATAATTTAAGGCATTTCTATGGTTGCATGAATCCAATTATTTTTAGAAATAGGAACAAAATGTATAAAGAATAAGATTGTATTTGATAAAGATTTATTAGAACGAGGGATCATTATGTTGAAAAATATTATTGATAATGGACATGTTAAACTGGCTGCATACTTTTTTCTCATTGGTATGAGAAGTGGGAATTTGTCTGAGGGATTGGAACAATGGATTAGATTTGATATCATTTTGTGAGGTAGACTTAATAAATTATAATATAAAGTTACCTTTTGGGGAAAGAAAAAAAGCTTTAAGGATGTACCATCAAAAGAAATATATAATTGTTTTATTAGAGAATTTCAAAAGTCATATGATTTACAGATGAGGGATGGGCAAAATAATTATAATTATACAGATAAAGAAATATATGAAGGTTTGTTTAAACCAGGAATAACAATAATGATAGGGAGGCAGAGAGAGTTTCAATCTCTGTGACTGCGTAGGATACTTTATTCTCTCGCAAACATAGCGATTTTGTGCTCTCATAATATACAATAGCAGAAATTCGTTGCGACAAATGGGGCAATGTATATTATATTAAAAGGATCAAGAAATAATATAGCAATTAAAATGAGGAAATTAGGGCTACACTTACAAAAATGGGAATCTGTAAAATAAGAATACGATTTAATTTGTAAGGCAATATAGAATAAACCCTTTATACGCAATGTTTCTCCCGTGAGCTGGTAACATACGAAAGTATTGATAATTATGTATTTGTAAAAATTATTTCCAAATTCAAAAAGGAATGTTAGCTGATTTCCTGGGCATATGTGAGCGAGTGAGTATGCATGGTAGGGTGTAGAGGGTATTTAAAAAAAAAGTAGGTGGGGTTGTGGGTGGGATTAAGAAGGTTTTTTTTTTTTTTTTTTTTTTTTTTAAATCTTAGCTTAAAAACCTCAAATTTTCATTTTTCGTACGTATAGTTCATAATTATGTGATGTAAATTGTTAGGCCAGGTAAAAAAAAAAGTAACGAATTTCTCGTCCGGACTTTTTCAAAAAAGGAGGAGGCAGCGCTTTACTGTTTACTATTTTTCAATTTCTTGCTATTTTTTCCCAGGATGGCCGCCATGCTAAATTATGGCTGGCCAAGGTATATTTATTAATATAGGCCTATATTGTGTTATTTGAGTATCATGATGCAATGTATGACAAAACAAATGATTTGTTAATCCACTTGCTAATACTTGCTTGTATTCTATGGTTAAATCTACACAAAGTTTGAAGCATATCGCGTCTCTTATTCCTAGCTGGTACTACTTTCACTTTTTTCTTCACTTATTCATTTAAATAATTGCATTTTTACTAAAAATTACTTTTGTTATAAATCTGTTGGAATTGCGACTAAGGCTATGTATTGGCGACTCTTCTCGCAGACTGATAGTATCGATTTCACGAGATGTCTAGCTAGTAAGCTCTTCGTGAAACGGTTTAGGAAGATCAGAGACATTTCCTTATAGTTGGCGGATAAAGTTAATAAGTTATGACTGACTTGTCGCTGGTTTCGAGAAACGAATCCGGTATAGAATCGGTATTGCCGAATGAGTCAAAGTTCAACTCTTTAGTTAACAGAAGGAGGCGGCCAAAGAGGAGGCGGGCGTGCCTGACGAGAAAAACGTATGTTGTGTTGCTTGGCCTTTTCATTATGTAGGCCTATATGTGATTTCCTTTCTATTATGTTCTGTCAATGTTCAAGGTTGATGTTCAGCCAAATAAAGATGACAAATAAAGACGTATTCGTAACTTTAAAACTACATGGTGGTAGCATGGACTTTATTCAATCGAGGCATCGATGGAAACTGCCACGGTACATTGGGCAATGCGTATACATAAAATGACAAGTCAAGACATGCATAGTCTTAATTTCAGACGTCATACATAACATTCCTCCCCCTTTTAGTGAATTACATGGGTACATCAAAATGAAATACATGCATCAAACTGGCATGCAGACTAGGGCAGAACTATATAACAATATGGTCTTATTTTTTCAGAAAATGTTTGTATAGAGATGTGACACTGGCAAGATAGGAATGTACTCACACAACTTGATTCTATTAAAAAAAATCCTATTCCATGTATAACATAAACTAGCAACATTGCTTGTATGCATGTAAATACAACAACACAAAATGTTCACTGTTATAACAACATATTTTTACTGATCTAAGTTTTACTTGAAGGTTGTTTGACACCCAAGGAACAACACTTTTCCTCCGTGAAAATAGTCAGCATATGCATTATTTGATGCATTACTCTATGCAGTACTTTATGCATTACTTTATGCATGAAAACTTTACATGGCAAGAAAATAAAACAAAATCCTTGTACTTTGATACAAAACTGATTGGATCCAAACTTTATCAACTAACTTATCTCCTGGCATAATAAAGAACAGACCAAAATAAGTGACATTTTCTCCATGAAAATCGTGTAGTATTTTTGATAAAATGTGGAACAATTGACACTGTTACTTTTAAAACATCAACACTTGTGATGAATGCACCAAATTAGCTTTCATCGCTAAAGAAAATAAATGTTTACCTTTTAATCATTGCCTTATAATTATGTAACACATATATAAACAACATCTGTTGAACTTTTGCAGACTTATGCAATACAAGATTAAAAATGTTTAACCCCATAACAAATAGAGTTTGATCTACAATAGTTTCACTTGGCATAAATACAATTATCTTGCAAAATAGTTCTTTACTGCTTTGCATTGGCTTTTAGTATGTCCAATTTCCTGGCATTGATAGCATTGCTCTTTCTGAAACGGACAGGATTGATGAACATGTCTTGTTGATCCACAACGCCAACACCTTAACTTCTGGTCAGTCCACTGACCTGTGGGCTTTTCCTTCTCAGTAAGCTTGGAATTCCACTTGCTTGAAGACCTTTCTTTCATCTGCGTGGTTCTTAACTGGTGAACCTCTTTGTCTTCACTACCATTGTCACTGGAGTGCAATTGTTCAACATCTCTATTAGCTATCTCCATGGCCATGGCTACTTTCAACGCTTTATCAAATGTAAGCTCTGATTCACTAAGAAGCTTTCTTTGTGTAGCTTTGTCCTTACAACTACAAGGCGATCTCGAAGCATGCTATTCAATTCTTTAAACTTGCATCCTTCACTCAACTGGCGTAAACGAGCAACAAATTGCGGGATTGTTTCACGTGATTCTTGAACACAAGTATAAAACTTATACCTTTGGACTATTTCAGTTGGTTGGGGGGCAAAATGTTCAGACAGGGTATCCTTAAATACTTGGTAAGTTTTATCAATTGGTTTGTTGGGCTGCAACAATGCACGTAATGTGGCATAGGATTTACTTCCTAATCCTGATAAGAATATACCCTTCTTCTTTGCATCTGCTGTAATATCATTAGCTATAAACCATGACTCAAGAACCTCAATCCAATCTTCAAATTTATACCCTGAGTCCAACTGAGGGACATTACCAAACATTTGTGCTGCCATGTTGATGTAAGGAGCATTAAACTTGTAATGAACAACTTTATACCATAACAAATACTTGCATAAATATTTGACTTGAAATACCACTACCAAACAACAACAACATTTGGGCTTTTTCCACTTTCACACATGTATCTAACACATACACATTTCTTTGACAAGCAATTTACAACGGAAGAACAAAATTCTTGACTTAGACCTGGACTAGACTGCAAAGACTTTTCACTAGACGTAATTATTGTCTGATTGTTAATAGGTTCTACTGTTATTTACACTGTAAAAACCCGAGACTAATGTCTAACTCTAAACTTGTAGACCTACTTAGATCCACATCTTCACACTTGAATCACACTTTAACTTGTAATGTTACTAGTCCTGGTCTGGGACTGGTCCTTACACTCAGTTACAAAACAGATTCATCATAACAATCGACAATATTATCAAATGAGTTCTAAATGTTTATTTGCTTGCATCAACATCACATCACCATCACTTCATGATGAGTAGTCTGGCTTTCACTTGGGTGGGTTGCTACTAGTCCGAAACTATGAACTGAGTCAACTGACACTGTCACTGAACTGGATCCTGGTCCTAAATTGAAGGCAATCACGAAGTAACAACTTCCTGTATTTCAATTTTAAGGCTAAAACAAAACACTTCCTCCTCTAGTCTACGCTGCAGTAGATCTAGTTACAGGAACCTGGATTCTGAAACAATGTATGCCGGGCGGGGCTGGCATGGCGGGGCTGGCTGGGCGGGGCTGGCTGGGCTGGGCTGGCTGGGCTGGGCTGGCTGGGCTGGCTGGCGGGCTGGGCTGGCTGGCGGGCTGGCGGGCTGGGCTGGCTGGCTGGCCATGGGCTGGGCTGAATTGGCTGGCTGGCTGGCTGGGCTGGGCTGGGCTGGGCTGGCTGGGCTGGCTGGCTGGGCGGGGCTGGCTGGGCTGGGCTGGCTGGCGGGCTGGCTGGCTGACCATGGGCTGGGCTGAATTGGCTGGCTGGCTGGGCTGGGCTGGCTGGGCTGGCTGGGCTGGGCTGGCTGGCTGGGCTGGACCTTGAACTTGGTTGGAGCTTTCATGGGCTTGGCTACTGCCACTGAGTTGCATGGCCTACTGTAGTACTGTCTGCAGCACTGCCACTGGTTGATCGTCAAGTTGAAAGTTAGGCTGGGTGCATCCATTCACCATTCATCCAACTGCGGCTAATAAAGTTAAACTGATGAGGCAACATCAGCAAAACAAATACTCGCTCACCTACGATCAACGGCTGGATCTCCTGGCTAAAGAGTTTTTCATCCAAATTAGGCAAACTCAGCTCCATTAGTTCGGTTCATTTGCTGAATACATGCTGATGCACAATTCTCCATAGCTGTACGTGCTGTACGGCAAAGCGTTCATAAAAAACTGCACGTGTACAGGCATAATTCCAAACCATGTCGGGTCTCTAGCTGCTGGAGAAACTTTTTTCAAGTCTTTATTTCAGCAAACTGCGGCAAAACCAAACTAATCATCTCGACCTCGTCGCCAATATTATGTTCTGTCAATGTTCAAGGTTGATGTTCAGCCAAATAAAGATGACAAATAAAGACGTATTCGTAACTTTAAAACTACATGGTGGTAGCATGGACTTTATTCAATCGAGGCATCGATGGAAACTGCCACGGTACATTGGGCAATGCGTATACATAAAATGACAAGTCAAGACATGCATAGTCTTAATTTCAGACGTCATACATAACACTTTCTGTGAAGGAAAATCCATTATATGATGCATAATTATGTTCACGAAGTTGTTAGTGATGTTTTTTTGTTCTCTTTATTTGGAGGAATAAAACATGAACCAAAACACACCAAAAGAAAATAATCGTCAAAAGCCTTTTTGTTTTTATAGGGGATGGGGTATAGTGTAGGCCTATTTCTATAAACACGTACATTTCAGATTTTTTAAAAACATTTTTTTCTTACGCGTTTTCCAATGACTGTACAAAGATCTTGGCCGTATTCATTGAGCTCTGTGTTATAATATACAGAAATGTTAAGTTAAGTAGTAAAATTTCGTAAATCAGCTCTGGACAAGTGCACGCCGTGCAGATTGGATGCAGACACGCCCCTTATTATCGTAGTCTACATATTTAGTATTGAATAGCACTTATTTATTTAAATCTAAAATTATCGTCTTTAAATATCAGATTGAATGTATCGAAATAACCAGATATAATGATGCAAATACGATTTGCATAAAAGGACGTTACCGAAAAGAAAAATTAATTCATATGATGGCAAACCGTTGTCAAAATCTCAAGTTATTTGTTTTATATTATACGGGACTGAAATTTAGCCTACAGCTCAACTAGCACGTACAGCATGTATAACGTACTGTGCATGCATGATATGCACGTATTATTTTACACGGAAAGTATGCTTGTTGCCGTTAACGTCCTGGAGCAATGTCAACTGAAAGTGCGAGGTAATATACTTGTAATATTTGATTATGTATGAAGCTGACATTAGGAGTGTTTATATCATTCACATTTCGTGTTTTATGTATGTCAAGCAAAGCTGCAAATTATCTGAATCGAGCTCACAGTTGCCTATAAACGAACTCGCTGTCATGTCAAGGTTAAAGAGTGGACCTTGGGAACAGCGCTAGTGTAATGAAGAGATAATGACCGGGCTGGGCAGGGGAGACCTTTACCTCGCGTGCCGATGAGGTTTTGTTTTGTGCGTCGGTACTACTTATAGGCTAGGTCTACGTACTACTAGAGAAGCGTTGCTTTGTGGAGTTGATGCAACGAGCACCTTGTTTCCTATTTTATGCAAACGCTATCTTATAACGAATTCATCACTGAAATTTTTCGAATATGTTACATTGTCAGATCTAGATTCGACTTTCAATTGTTTTTCATTGTTGGTCTACAAATGAAATAGATCTAGACTAGAATCTATATTAAACTAGGCCTAGCTTAGGGGCGCTGGTCCGAGAATAAGGAACGTCCGCAGAAACGAGGATTGAAAATAACTTCTTATGCAGTATACTGTACATGTGATCAAAGTTAAGAGTAGTAGTCATCTGTTTGTTCTTTCTTCTTCAAACCAAAGCCTGTAAAAAGTCAATTAAATCATGCTTATGTTTCAGTTTTCTTCATTGTAAATGATGCATGTTTTTTCTTGATTATTCCTAATAAATTTTGTAGAAAAATAACGACCATTTAGTACATGTACAGTTTGAAGTGCAGATGCAAGAATATAAGCAATGAACATTTCATTTTTCATAAACTCTTCATGCAAGTACGACCTTACTAATTTCTTCACAATTAATGCCAATAAATTTCTTTGAAAGATAAACAAGCATGGACTCATGGAGATTAAAGTGAAAATTAATACGCAATCACTTATAAATGTTAACCATGCTAATGTTCCATTTATTGAAACATTTGCATTATGGTTTGATTCGCTCTTTTTTTTTGGGGGGGGGTATTTTTTTTGTTTTGTTTTTGTTTTGTTTGATTTTTGTTGAAGTTGTTAACTACCTGAAAGTATTTTCTTACAGGTTTTCTTTACTTTAGATAGAGATGAGACAAGTAACCTGGGGGTGTTTCACAAAGATCCTAAGTTGAACTTATCTCTAAGTTGGACTAAACAATTAGGAAAATATGTTGTAAAACTTATTTTAAAAGGGCATAAAATGTGGATTCAAACCATTCATATTTTCTATTATCAAGGAGATTCATGTTCTTAATGTGGAATTGATAAAAAGTCTAAAATACTTGAATTTTCACTTTTGAATATATTTTATTTAAGGCTACAAATGGCTCTACATAATTTTAAAGTCCAAATTAGAGTTAAGTTCAACTTAAGCTCCTTGTGAAACACCCCCCTGATCAAATTATATCTCACCACTTCATTTTAAATATAGAGAATGTATGGCAGTGCCTCAATGCATGAATCGCTGCAGAGCTCTTTCTTTCTCCTTATTTCTTCTCCTTATTCCTTCTCCATCCAATTTCCTCATTAATTCTTACAGGACTAATTTAGACCTCCACTACCATGGCTTTCCCTGTTGTGCTAATGCGTAACACCAGTAGCACTGTAAGGGGTTATTTATGCAGATGCTTCTCTCGATCGCCTGGTGTATTACAGGGGGCAGTGTAAGTTTGTTTTGTGTACATTATGTGTAGACCAGGGGGGTGTTTCACAAAGATTCTTAGTCGAACTTAACTCTAAGTTGGAGTTAAATTTTATGGAGAGCCTTTTGTAGCCTTAAAATAAAATATATTCAAAAGCAAAAATTAAGACTTTTAATAAATTTCACATCAAGAACATGAAATTTCCTTGATAATAGAAAATATGAATGATTTGCCTTCAACATTTTACATTTTTATGCCTTTTAAAATAACCTTAATTTTTTTTTTAAAGATGCTAATGGCTTTCCATAATTGCTAAGTCCAGCTTAGAGATAAGTTCAACCTAGGATCTTTGTGAAACACCCCCCAGGGGGCCATTTCTTGAAATGGTCATAAGTCTAACTTCTTTCTTAGACATCCTATTGAAACGTGTGTTATAGAATTAACACATGTTTCTATGGGATGTCTAGGAACTTAGACTTATGATGGTTTTGAGAAACTGGCCTCAGAGCCTGTATTCAATTCAATAATTAACTCATGGGGAGGGCTTTTAATCTGTTTTGGAATGATAAAATACTTTGCAAACTCAGGTATCGAGTTAAAGCTTTTGCCTTTAACCATTACCGGTATACTTCAAGTCCATGAAAGCGAGCTACAAGGCAGCAATTATTACACCAGCAATTATTGTACGTACATACAACAAAGTTCTTTTGGTATAACATTATGAGCTAGCTGTTAGTATAATTGCTTAAATTCATTTTGTTGAAGTCCAGTCGTTTACATTTTACTTTAAAGGTAATACAAAGTTTTGGGAAATATGAAAATTGGGTGGAAAGTGATTCTTTACCATTTTGATATATTTGGATGCTCCTGTAGATGTATTATAAGCACAAGAAAAATTAGCCCCTAAAACAGTTCTGCTTTCGAGAAAAATTGAATATAAACATTTACCGGTGCTCCCGGTAAATTTTGATAAATTTCAAATAGCGCCTACAACCGTACAATAGTAGCTGTGACCATGAAAATGTCAGCATAATGTATAGTTGTGATATATAATTTCCAAACGGGAATAGCTAATTGGTCGATTTTAGTCAAGAACCATTGTTTTATAGCTTAATTAATATCTTGACCTTGAGAGGGAGCTATACAACCTAAAAAGTTAATTATTTACAATTTCATAACTTTAGACTCGATTTCAACTGCGACAACAATCACTGAATATTGTAGGATAGTATATGCTTCCAATATGTTCATTTGAACCAAATTCATGACCCCATACCAAAACTTTGTAATACCTTTAATAGCTAAGCTAAATTTGTACCCGGTAAATGCTATTTTAGTATTTAAAAGTATTAAAGCATTGACTTGAATACTGGCACTGTCAATATCTGTTAAGTCATGGAGTGTGTTTTTCAAATGTGGTTATATATCCTTCTTACCCTACCATTTCTAACTACTTAATACATGAGTATTTAAAATTAAGTACAGGACATGTACACATGTATCAATTGACTAAATATTAATAATACTAGTGTTAAAGCACTTGGTTGTGGGCTCCATGGGGAATGCGACACCATTCAGGTGTTTACCGAATAACAGGAGTTGAATATGACCAGGATTAGCATGAAGAATGATGGTTATACTGGTACTACTTCCTTACTACTCCTAGTCTACTACTACTACTACAACAGGAGCTACTTCTACCACTACTACTACTATACTACCGCCTCTACTACTACTACTACTACTACTACTACTACTACTATTACTATTACTACTACTACTACTACTACTACTACTACTACTACTACTGCTATTGCTACTGCTACTGCTGCTACTACTGCTACTACTACTGCTATACTACCGCTTCTACTACTACTACTACTACTAATACTACTACACTACTGCTTCTACTACTACTACTACTACTACTACTACTACTACTACTACTACTTCTTCTTCTACTACTACTTCTACTACTGCTACTACCACTACTACTACTATACTACCGCTTCTACTACTACTACTACTACTACTACTACTACTACTTCTGCTACTACTACTACTACTACTACTACTTCTACTACTTCTACTACTACTAATATTACTACTACTACTACTACTACAACTACTACTACTACTTCTTCTACTGCTACTACTACTACTACTACTACCTTACTACCGCTTCTACTACTTCTACTACTTCTACTACTCCTACTATATCTACATTGTTGTACATGTATGTCAGTATGTGCTTTGTATAATAATAATAATAAATAATAAATTATCTTTCTAAATTCTATATCATATGTACGTTTTCTTTTGCTAATTTTGATAATTATGGTAACAATGGTAGGATTATTTACTTGTATTAGTGAAGTGTCTTGTGGACAGAAATTCATCTTTTTCATTTTATTTGTACTTATCATTTTCTTTGTTATCATAATTTCAATTAATTTCAATTCATCATGAATATTCATTCGCACTAACCAAACACTCAGCCATCCAGTCATGAATATTCATTAGACATGCAATACTGTATGAATGTGCTCACCAATCAATCATGAATATTCATAGTTATGTGCACAATGTTCTTAATTCAATTACGAATACTCATGGGTCCAATACTAGCAACACATTGGAATGGGACAGATATTGATATGATTATAATGGAATGATTGAGCAGGGGGCATGATGGACCAGTGGTAGAGCAGTGGTCCCGTTACCGAGAGGTCCCAGGTTCAAAACAAAGTCGATGTGCTAGTGCCCTTTGGTAATACATTAGACTGCATTACCACGTCCCTCGGAGAGGACTTAAAGCCGCTGGTTGCTTACTTACGAGCATAATGCTTTCTTAGCAGTCCAGTAAAAAAACAAACTTGAAAACTAACAAATAATATTTTCTGTGGAAAACACTAGACTTGTATTATCTGTTTGGAACAAGAAGGGTACTAACTACAGTGTATATATTTAGGTAGTGTTTATGAGTTAATGCCCTTCTTGCTTCAAAGTTGTTCAAACGGACGATAGTATATTCGATTAGATTTCAGTGGAAATGGTTGTGCAAGTAATCATGTAATTATCTTTATTTTTTTCTATTCATTTTGTGTAATGATGCACATCATTTTATTACTTGTTTCTGTGCACCAATGTTCCTGTCCGTACAGCACACTAACAGTTATTTTACATACACTTGTATTAAACTTGTGATGTTATAAACTTAGGGGGCTAAGGTTAAAGGGGAAGTCTAATCTGATAATAATTTGGTTTTGATGAAAGTTTAAAAATGAGATAGGAACACATTAGAGACAGTTTGAGCAAAATCTGATTAAGAATTTATAAGAAACTTATGATTTAAAATATAAATTGTAATTGGCAAAACACAAATCGGTTATCGGTATTCTGTGACGGATCTTTAGAGGTCTTTTGCTAGAGGATTTGCTTTGTACTGTAAATATAATAGATTTTCATTTTCTTAGTTAATGGTGAAGGAATAGATTTGTTTCATACAGGGGTTGTGTAAAAACATACATGAAATGAAATGATTATAAGGTGTGGGCATGTTTGAATTTTTATCTTGATTTTCCACCTTAATTAACTTGTTTGTTTATAACAGTGATTATGGCACGGTGGAGGTGGCCGAGGCCAAGGCCTTCATGGAGCGGTGTATGGTCGCCACAGGAGTTACCTCTGCCCACGCCTCGGTACTAGCGGAAGTCCTGGCCTGCGCTGACCACAGAGGGCACTATAGTCATGGGATGAACCGCCTAGGTGAGTCAGAAATACTTCTTTTAAGGTTATTTACAAGAGCTTTGTCCATTATGTGCCTACTGGTCACTCTGAAAAGCAGATTTTGTCACGACATGAAACTTTTGCAAGCGGGTCAAGTATTATGACTGCCGTATTCGCCAGATAATTTCTGCCGTATTCACAGAAAGAAATTTTCAAGAATGCAAAAGAAAATCAGCTGTTTATGATATGATTTATTATTTTATGGCCTGTAACTTTAATCTAGACTGCTCACAGAAATCATAAGATTATTGGTTGTACAGACAGTGAAATTCAAAACTACCAAACGTGTTTGGAAGAATCTGCAATAGTATTTGATACAAACATTCAAACATGTAAAATCTTAATTGAGCGAGGATCTGAATAGTTATATGATTAAGAACGTCTAAATTTTAAGGAATTTGTTCTTCCTTGGAAGAGGAAAAACTAGATGAGGGGTAAGGAGAATAAATAGGCTTTTTCAATGATATAAGATAACCAATGCCAAGTATGATGATAACATAACAAGAGAGATATCAACATTAAAACTTGAACTGCAGAACTCTTTTTGAGTACTTTTTGTTTGCTTATGATGTCCAGATCAGGGCTCGTTGCATATAACTTAACATTGATGGTAACTTTGCCATCAATGGCAACTACCATGGTAACAGGGCTCAACAGCCAATCAAAATCAAGGTTTCAATGGTAGTCACCATTGATGGCAAAGTTACCATCCATGTTAAATTTTGTGCAACGGTCCCAGGACATATATATAAAAGAAAAAGTAAAAAATGTTATGGTTTTATAATGAAATGATTTGATTTGTCTGTTCTTTCAGAAATGTATGTGAAGGATATAAAGAGTGGTATCACAGAGAAGGAGGGAGAGCCTAGCATCTTAAAGGTATGAAACACACCTTAACCCTATTTAGCCGGGGGGGGGGGGGCTTTAGAAGCCCCCCCCCCCTCGTCATTTTTCGCGATAATTTTTTAACGCAAGAAAATCTTGCACTGAAATTTTGTGACTTTTTTCTTTCGAGTCTTGCGCATCTTTTGAAAGAAATTTTTCGAAAATGGGACCTACCGTTACAAAGTCACATGTCCTTTTGTCTTTGCATGTCAGCCTGAAAATCGCTCATTTTTGTGATTTGTGTACAAAACATATGGAAATCTCATTTTTCAAATAAAGAGATAAAGCATTGGTTATTTGGTCTTGTTTATAGTTAAGGTGTTTATTTTTGGGTCAAAATAGTTGAATTATAGTTGGAAATGAAATAAAACAACAAAAACAATAAAATACATAAGTTAAAAAAACAAAGAAATACATAAGAAATTATCAAAACCATAGATAACATAAGGAATAACCCTGTTTTTTCAATATTTTGTGTTGTATTATTATTCCAAATGGTCTAACAAATATATGTAGTGAGAAAGAATGCTTAAATATGAATAATGTCTGATTTATTGGCAAAAATGTGAATTTGATGACCTTATTTGCATAAATTACCATAAATATGCAAATGAGTGAATTTTTCAAAAAATTGAAATTACCATAGTATTCTATACACTTCACTTGACGTGTATGCAAATTTTCGCGGCGATCGGTCGTTTCACGGCCGAGATCATAGGGGGGGGGGGGGGGGGCCTTAGAAGCCCCCCCCCCGGGCTATGCAGTTTCAAAATAGCCCGGGCTAAATAGGGTTAAAGGGAAAGTCCAGCCCATTTGCAAGTTGAATTAAATATATTAGAGAAAAATTAAAAATACATAAAAATACAAACTGAAAGTTTAATCAAAATCAGATAAAAAAGTTTTGGAATTTTAAAGTTTTACATAATTTCTTAAACAGTGATAGGTATCACATTGGCTGTACTCACGTATTAGCGAGTTGATGGTGTCATCAACTAAGATATCACTTTTCTTCTCGGGTATGTAACATGTGCAAAATCAACATCACTGTAACTTCATGTAATATAAAGGACAAATTTTATACAGGTGTGTCCTCCCCAAAAAAGAGAAAAACTTGAAATTACATAAACAAAATATATGGGGAATAGCGAGGGGATGGCATCATCAAGCATATCACTGTTTCATGAAATTACGCAAAACTTTAAAAGATTCCATAACTTTCTTATTTTTCCTCCAATTTTTATGAAACTTTTGCTGGTTTGTTTGTTTAATTTTTCTCCATCTATTCAATTCAACTTGCAAAGTACCTTTCTGGACAATTTTTAATTTTTCATGTACTGTATATCGTCGGTGGGGTGACAAAACCTTGTATCTCAATTTTTTGAGATTTTGATTTTTTTGCATAATTTTGTAGCTAATGGCCTACGACACCACCTGATAAATCCATGGAACGCCTCCTGTCTCGGTTTTTCACAAATCCACACAAACACCCTTAAACTAAACCTCGTAACTTTAACCCCCTTTGAAGCTGCACTGACAAAACCTCGTAACATAAGATACGTAATTCCTTTTCCTCGTAACTCACACACGACCTAACAGTACCGAAGTTAGTGTATTCAAATCCTCGTAACTTATTCAACCAAAACCTCGTAACTCATTCAGAGTTGAAAGTAAGAACTCGTATCTCAATTTGAATAACAACTAAAAACTTGTATCTCAATGTAGATAAAAGCAAAAACCTTGTAACTCACTTTCAAATATAAAAACAATTATTTTACTGTATTTCAAAAATGATATTACAAATTGTATAAATATCCCAGTCTTAAAAAGAAAGAACGGTGTCACAGCACTAAATTTGTTGAGACAGGAAAGTTTTTTCGCTCTCCTGAAAATTCATGATTTTTGAGATACGAGGTTTTGTCACCCCACCGACGATATATACAATTACCAGTATTTTTGCTTTTGTAACTACTGTCATATTTGTACACATTGTATATCAAGTAAACTGCTTTTTATGAGTTTGTACGTACATGGTATGTATCTCAAACATGAAAAGGTCTCTAGTTCCTTTAGGGTTCTGACCATTTCCATTAATATTCATGGACTTTAGACTCGATAGAATGGTAAATCAATTTATATTCAGTCAATAACTCTACAATGTAATTACAGTAAACTGTTGCTTCCTTTTTATAGTCAGCATACACGTTTTATGATACATGTAATACATCATAATTATGTACAAGTAAAACACTTATATTGAACCACATACATTATTTAATAAAACTACATGTACTATAAAATGTATTATGAAATTAAAAAGAGCAATAAAGATATAAAATGCAATATCAGACTATTGAATACTAATTATTTTTTGGTTAAATTACAGTTATGCATGTAGGCATTTTTTTCATCCCCATTTGTCAGTCATTCATGGATTACAAATTTGCAATGGTAAACCAATCATTTCTGCATGTGTGTGTTTAATTGGATTTTTACAGAAATGTAAATGTATCAATAAGATTTTATTAATTACATCTGGGACTGACATTTGACGTCTCCATCCAAAAAAATGTGACTCAGTTTCGAACATGGGACCAAATCCGAGTCAGTTTTTAGGCTAATGCTATGGTCACAAAGGTTCGTACGAACGATAATTTTGTACGAATCTCCCTGTTTTTTCATTGTCTTCCCAAATTTCCATTGTCTGAAAATCGTTCGTGCAGCGTTTGTAGCAGTTCGTAATGGCATTTGTGACCGAGGCTTAAGATAGAGAGCTTACCAAACCATGGACATTGCCGCTAGACCATTAATGACATAAATTTTCATTTTCTGCCTGGTTACGTAATCATTCTTATCTATTGTCTATGTATTTGTCGCTTGGTATCATTCATGTACATGTAGGAGTTGGCCGGTACCGCCTGGGTTGATGGAAATAACTTGCTAGGTCCGGTCGTGGGAAAGTTCTGCATGGATCTTGCCATAAAGAAGGCGAAAGACGCTGGCATTGGATGGGTGGTAGCAAAAGGTAAGCTCTTCACGATACTTTCTCAAAGCGAAATTCATTATTCAAATATTCATTGTCAGACATACGTGAATGGATACGTTGTTCAATTTTATAAAGAGATATCATTGATGATGCAAAATCAATTAATAACTTCTGAAAACAGACATACTAATATCCTTTGGCAAGATATTAACCTGCACTTGCTACTCTCCACCCAGGTGTTAAATGGGTTCCGGGTAGGATGCGACAGTCATTGCTGGTCAAACAGTTTTTGAGCGTCAAGTAACGCCTAGCTGGAATACTCCCTAGGGAGTGGAGATTGTGCACACAGTGTGTGTGGGCAAGCAGGTAATAGTATACCTGTAAACCGCTTAGAGACATCGTAGATGCGGAATATTATTTGACTTGCCCACATCAGAGTAAAAAAAGATATCAGTGTTTTCCTAGAATGTTATGAAACTATTTGTGTAAATTACATTTCTAAATGATATTGTACTATTAAGCCATCGGACTTTGATACCTTTTAAAAATTATTATACAGGAGGGTGAGTTCACATTGTTTTGTTCTTTGGTATTTCTGTGCAGGATCCAACCATTACAGTATAGCAGGATGGTACACCCTGAGAGCTATAGAGGCAGGGATGATCGGCCTGAGCACCACCAACACCTCACCGCTTGTGGTGCCTACAAGAGCACGAGAGGTTGGTATAAAATATACTGGTGTAAAATACATTGTAGTATCCGCAATTCTATGTATACCAAAAGTAACACCAAAGAGGTAGGTGTAAAATCCACCGGTGTGGTACCTTTATAGTTGTGTGTATATATCAAGAGTTGTACCAACACCTCACTACTTGTGGTGCCCACCAGAGCAAGAGAGGTAGGTGTAAAATCCACCGGTGTGGTACCTTCATAGTTGTGTGTATTTATCAAGAGTAGCACCAACACCTCAGCGCTTGTGGTGCCTACAAGAGCAAGAGAGGTAGGTGTGACTTACACCGGTGTGGTACCTTCATAGTCGTGTGTATTTATTGAGAGTAACACCAACACCTCACCGCTTGTGGTGCCTACCAGAGCAAGAGAGGTAGGTGGAAAATATACCGGAGTGGTACCTTCATAGTTGTGTATATATATCGAGAGTAGCACCAGCACCTTTACCGCTTGTGGTGCCTACAAGAGCACGAGAGGAAGATGTAAAATACACCGGTATGATACCTTCATAGGCGTGTGTATTTATCAAGAGTAACACCAACACCTTACCGCTTGTGATGCCTACAAGAGCAAGAGAGGTAGGTGTAAAATACACCGGTGTGGTACCTTCATATTCGTGTGTATTTATCGAGAGTAACACCAACACCTCACCGCTTGTGGTGCCTACCAGGGCAAGAGAGGTTGGTAAAAAATACACTGGTGTAAAATACAGTGCAGTATCCGCAATTCTATATATACCAAAAGTACATGTAGCACCAACACTGCACCACTCACGGTGCATAGTTCTTTAAATGTTGATGTGTAATATATACCAGTGTAGTACCTTTAATAATTGTTGCATATGATAGACTAGCACCAACACCTCACCACTCAGTATACCGGTATATGATTTTGTGTGAAATTTGGGTACAGATTTATACATCTATTGTCAGAGTAGCATCATTCCCTCACTGCCCGTGGTGCCTTCCAGAGCACAAAAGAATGGGTAAAATATACTGGTGTATACACAAGTGTAGGTTTAGAACACCTTTAAGATTAACTTGTTGAAGTTAAATACAGCTTTGATTTGGTGTTAGTGTAGAATTTAGTACACTGTACAAGAATTAAGACTTGTGTGTATCTTTACATGTTGGACTATAGAGTTAATGCACCATTAAACATTTTTTTTGTGTGTAAAAGCTTTATTAGCTCTTGCTTATGAACATCTGCATATGTTTTTGTAACTATTTAATCCTTCACAGCCAATGTTTGGAACCAACCCCATATCTTGCGGTGCACCGGCCCAGAATGATGATAGTTACGTACTAGATATGGCCACCTCCACAGTCGCATTGGGGAAGGTAAGTATTGTCAGAATTAATGACTGGAATCTTGTACAAAAACTCACTATTCTCAAGATGTTTTTAAGATTAAAGATAAGAATGATAATGAAGGTTTACCAATAAAATACCTGTACATGTAATTTATGAAGAATGTTGGAGTTAATCATTCATCGAAGATCATTAACTACATGTATGATACATCATATATTTCATAAGCTTGTTGATATTTTAATATAATTTCTTCTGTGGCTGCCTGCATTCCTGCTATATTTATCTTAAATTATTATGTAGCGATAAATGTTCTGATTCATTTGTCTTATTTTATCTATCGTGTTACTCTTAATTTTTGATGGTTCTCCAATTATTTCTAAATATTTTGATTCTGTTATGATTTAATAATTGTAAAATATTATTTGTTTATTTGAATGCAGATAGAATTGAATGCAGTGAAGGAGATTCCCATCCCCAATGGCTGGGGATGTGACGCATCAGGAGTGGTAAGTATCAACAAGGGTCATGAGAGGTCAAATGGAGGTCATTTGGGGTCAGATTTGAAACCATTTTGTAGAGTAATGCTTATAAGATATATTTGATGATGTTTCCTCATGATTGATAACAGTTTATCATTCAGTCCTCTTTTGGCATAGATTAAGTAAGGAATGAAACCCAGTTCCCCCTCTAAACATATTTTTTTGTTTCCCAGCTTATATTGGAATAATCCTTTGCACACTTTGTATCTTCTACATAAATATATACAGTATCTATAGAACATGTTATAATTTTGCCTTTTTCATCTTCACATGAAATTTGCAACTTTGCCTCAACTTTTAATTAGTGAAAGCATCTGTAAAGATGATATCACTTCGTGAGTCACATGCAGAGACTAATTGAGAGCCTGCTTCGCACATGTGCACTCATTATCGCTTCATCGCCATTTTTGAAAGAGTAACTCTTTCATGCACTGGTGAAAACTGTGAAATATCAACGCTTTGTTTTCGGGGAATTTTTTAGGTGATTATGTGTAGTCATGAGTGCGATAGATGGTTGACTGCAATTATTTGCTCACAAAACAGTTAGCATTGTCTATTCAGGAAAATGTCTGTTTGTGAATATTATCATATATTTATACAGTCCTTTTAGGGAATAATTTCCATAAAAGCAAATTATATACTGTTGTTGACATGAGATAATTGATATGTTCATTTTCATTTTCAGCAATCTAATGACCCTAAAGCTGTTTTAACTGGAGGAGGTTTGTTGCCTCTAGGAGGGTCAGAGATAGCAGGGGGATATAAGGTAAGATGGATGCCCATTTAAAAAAAAAATTAAATAAATAAACATGTACTATAGTTAGGACCTCTGGACCTCTAGGAAGGACAAAGCTATCATGACTCTGAATAAAGCAATCCTGGTGTATTTCTAAATATTGATTTGTATATTCAGAGGGGTCAGTGACACAGAGACGTAACTCCATTTTGAGAAAAAGTGGTTTAAAGATAGAGGTCCACTTGGGCCTTAAGGAGTTAGGTCTATGTTTCACTAGCCATTGACTTCAATGGAGTGTTGGGTGGAGTTCAGTCTTTGTGTTTCCTGGAAAGCCCACATTTTTCTGAACATTTTGATATCAAATACTCATTTTGGCAAAATATGGAGTTACGTCTTTGTGTCACTGAATCCTTGATATGATGATAACAATAGATGCACATTTTGAAGGAAAAAAATGAATAAACACGTACTATAGTTAGAACCTCTAGAAAGAAGAAAGCCATGTATGGCTCTCAATAAAATAATCCAGCTGTATTTCTAAATATTGATTTGTATATTTGTTCGTGTTCATATTTATGTACACCTGTATTTATATACTTTTTGCACTAAAAAATAAAACTGACCATGTGTGTGACAAAATCTATGCAACTCACTTCAGTCCCCACAAAATCCAAATGATTAACATTGATATCATTACTTCTGCATTCAAACCTTAACATTGTAAGAAAATGACAAATATTCAAAGGTTTTAGTGATTAAGATTGCTTTCCCCTCCCATGCACAGGTGACACTAAATCAATACTAATTTATTTTCTTTATTATTTCTTTTTCAGGGTTATGGTCTTGCTATGATGGTGGAGGTCCTGAGCGGGGTCTTGGGCGGAGGAGCGTTTGGACCCAACGTCAGAAAATGGAAGACCAGTGACACAGTAGCAAACCTGGTAAGCAGGGGTAGCTCAAAGATTTTGTTTAAAAAAATAAGATTTAAAAAGGGGGGGGGGATTTTTTTTTTAATCTGAAAAATAAAAATGTCATCACATTTTTTTGAACTCAATAAAAAAAGAAAAGAGAAAAAGAAGAATTTCACACTTTCCACATGCTTTTGGGTTGAAAATTTGAAGGGGGGTGGAGGCTTATTTTTGGGATATACAAGAAATAGAAAAAACAAAAAATTATTTTGATGTTATTTGAATTGAAGTGGTTGATTTTTCGAAGATAAAACCATTACACTCATTCAAACCTATTAATGCTGACTTCTTTCTGAACACTTTTGTCTCTTCTCTTCAGGGTCAGATATTTGTAGCAATAAACCCAGAGGCCTTTGCACCAGGCTTCGAAGGAAGAATGAGCTCACTCATGGGTATGTGCCGAAGTGCTGAACCAGTAAGTCAATTTTTGTATTCTTTTCAAAAGTTTTGGAGTTGCATTTCATCAAACACAAATCGGCAGCTGTGACATAAGTTGCCTCTCTCATTTGCTCTATACTTGAAAATTTATAACATTCGATTTTCAGTCATAAATGTAACCTAGATACATGTATAATCACTGCACATCACTTTTACAACCCATGTATGAAACTAATCTGTTCCTTCATCAATAGCTAAGAAAATGAAAATTTATTAAATTTTCAGTACAAAGCAAATGAGAGAGAACCTAAACAGATACGTCACAGACTTGTTGTTTTGTGTTTCATTGATTACAACTTTAAAAGTTTAGAACTTTCTCATTTATAATAAGATTTTGCTTAGAATTTCACCAACCTGTTTCTCTCATTTATCTGCATTTCTGAAAAACAACTAAATATCTGGATGGACTTCCCGTTAATAAATTGTTCATCTTGTTTGATTGCAGGCAGAGGGAGAAACAGAGGTGCTCGTTGCTGGAGACAAAGCGAGGAAGAATATTGCAAAGGTTGAGAAAGATGAAGGGCTGAGATACCACAACAATCTACTCAAGAATATGGTAGGTTGAATTGATAGATGGATAGATAGATAGACAGGGAGAGAGAGAGAGAGAGACAAAGAGACAAAGAGTCAGTCAGACTGACAAACAGACATACAGACAGATGGATGGATTGATAGATAAATATACAGATAGATAGATATATTGATAGAGGGATAGACAGACAGTCAGTCATACAGTTAGATAGATAGATAATGTATACACATAAAGATAGAGAGATAGTTAGATATATAGATAGACAGACAGATAGATAGATAGACAAACATAGGTAGAGAAATAGACAGACAGACTGACAGATACACAGATAGATAGATAGATCGATAGATAAAAAGATAGATAACAAGACAGATAGATGAAGATGGATTGATAATTCTGGATAGAGTGGTAAATTGTTTGCAGACAATACAAGAATGGAAATATTGTCTTGCGATTCGTAGTTATTTTGTCCTCCCTATTCCCTCTTCTCACTTTTGATAATTTTACTCCTTCCTCCTCCCCCCCCCCCCCCCTTGTCATATTGCCATCTTCTCTCTTTTTCTTTCTCTATCTTTCCCTCAACCTCTCTTTCTTCCTTCCACTCTGATTATTGCACCCTTTTCCCTCTCCCTTTCCCTTATTCTCTCTCTTCCCCTCTCTATTTTCCTGCCCTTTTCTTTTTCTTCCTTCCCAAACCTCTTTCTCCTTCTCCCTCTCACCCTCATCTGTCTCCATCCTTTCCCTCTCTATTTTCCCACCCTTTCCTTTTCCTTTCCTTCCTTCCCACACCTCTTTCTTCCACTCCCTCTCACCCTCGTCTCTTTAATTTATTTTGTTCTCTCTTTCCTTTCCTACAGGATGATTTAGCAACAAGTCTGGGAGTGGAAGCCATCAAGCAGAAATAGACGTCTAAAACATCTTAGTTTTGTCATGATATTGCCAACACATTTGCAATATTAAACTCAACCCCTTTAATAGGTAATTCAATGAAAATTATTTTCAAGTGGAACAAAAAGTGTGGTCTTTATAGGCAGGTGGTCTTTCAATACACCTGGTTAAAGACAAAAATGTATCCAAGTAAATTAGATTTAGTGATATGAAAAACTATTATTTTTGATATCAAGGATCATGGATACAGCGCATGTATGCCAATATTCAAACTTGAAAATATGAAGTTTTGTTTAGCATTGGTTTCCACCAGAAGTCCAAGTGCTCTTTCTTGCACAAATGCTTTTGTAATGCTTTTGTGTGTGGTTTTTATTTTGAAAAATCGCCATAAAATTTCACTACAGGTAGTCTTATATTTTACAGTAGATTACGGTCTGTTGTCCGTTTTGTTCATGTATCAACACTCAATGTTTTATTTTTCCATCAAATCATTGCTATGTTCCTTTCAAAGATGATACGTTATTGTATGAGATTTTTATCAGATTGTACATTGGCCTTAATAACAGAATCCATGTTATATGGCCTTATAATTATGTTTTGCAATCAAAGTTTGAAGTATTCAATTTATTTCTATATCACATTCTGCTCATTGTTTTGTATTATGTTTTGAAAATAAAAAGTATCTTTGTGAAAACTCAGGCTTTTTTAGAAACTATATGAAAAGAGAAAGAACTATAATCACAAGTATTACCATGTTTTAAAATCCTTTCTCGTAAAGGTACTATTAATTGCTAGTTTTTACCGGATATCTGGACATTACAAACACCCATTTTGTTTGTATCATACATGTAGATGAACAATATTAAATAATACCTTTCTTAGAGGGCTTTTCAGGCACCGTACATCGCCTATAAGTACTCTTTACATACACAGGCATATTTGTATATCCAACAAGTATTCTGTTCAATAACATGTAATTTTGGCGATCAGGGGTAATTTGGTGATTCTGAAAATTTGTAATGAATGTCATATACATTTAATGTATATATTATGATATACTTTTCTGCGTTTGGGATTTTTATGGTATGAAATCATGTCATATGTATACCATTTTATTGCGTGTGTTTAATTCAAAATGTAATGTATCGTCATGTTTGGGATATTATAGGTCACATAGTGATAATATATAATCAAAAGTTGAGCAAGAGTTTAAAGAAATTTGTTCTTATTGAATACTAACACTGAAATTATTTAATATTATATTCATAATACAACACTGTTTGTTGCCCATAAAGTTGGAATAATTTTTTCTAACATTTTTCATGAAATGATGACAATATGATATCTTCATGATAGTTCTGAGAAAATATCAACTTTATTCATTTAAAAGAAGTCATATTTTCTCAATCACTTCATAAAAAGAGTCAAGAAAAATGATTCCAATTTTATGGCTGCCAGTGTAGATACTTTTGAAATTTAAGAAAATGTATTTAAATGTATGTGTGATATATTGAATGACGCATTTATGTTTATACTGATGACATATAGATGAATTTACATTTCATAGAAAAACTGTGAAAAGAATATAAAACTTGCCGTTATTTCGTTTCAAATGAGTCATGACGCACAAGACAGTACTTTTGAGTTGGGAAATGGATGATTCTTTTATTATTATTTCATGATTTGGACTAATTTTTGGCTGTAGTTTTGTGCATTGGTACACTACAACAGTATCTTTAAAAAAAAATCTTTATATGTAACTGGAAATTAAGCTAAAAAGTTTTGAATTGTATGCTTTGGGTCTTGTTAAGAAATTAATCAAATAAATGGTTACTAATATAAACAGATTTTAATATTAAATCACTTGAATAACTGTATTATTTTTATGAGAAGAGAACTGGCACTAGAGATAGGGGCTACCGAGATGGAGAGAGAGAGTGATAGTGATAGAAAGAGGGAGTGAAAGAGAAAATGGAAAATAAAGACCAGGAATGAAAGAGGAAGAGTGAGACTGAGAGTAGAGATAGGCAAGGAGGAAGAGTGAGAGTAGAGATTAAAAAAGGAGAGAGAGAGGTGGAGATAAGACCAGAGAGATGAAGGGGGTTGGAGTAAGAGGGATGAGTGTTGAGAAGAGAAGAGACAGAATGGATGGGGGAGAGAAGAAGAGGGAGGATAATGGGGAAAGATGGATGTTGGAGAGAGGCAGAAGGGCGGGGGCGGGGGAGGGGGGGGGGGGGTGCGGGAAACAAAGAGAGAGAGAGAAAGGATGGGAAAGGAGAGACCGATAAATTAAGAGGAAATGGATGACAAAATATAAATGGATGTTTTTACCCCTCTATTGACTGTCAGATTGCATAAGGCCAGTATCATGATGCATACATACCGGTATCTTAAACAACATTAATTTTTTCTTTGCTGAAGATAAGGAGAGGGACAAGTATTTTTTTCAAAAAAAAATCAAAATTGCCACTTCTTATATGATTTCACTACACACATTTATTAATATAATATATTCAAATATTTTTGCTTTATAATAACATTTTATATTAAAAGCACCATTTTGAATAGAAACCTGATTTACAGAGTACTGACATTTACAAAACAAACATTCAGCTTTTCTTCATTAGCACTATCAGAAATCTGAAATTAAACAAAGATGTACAAAGAATACAGACAAATACTAGTGTCTCTTCATGAACAAATGCAAGACAACACAAAATAGAGAAAGGGAAGATACTATTGCATATCGGCAGTTTAGTAGTGAGAAAAACAAGAAGAATAATTCAGATAAAAATTTTACAGAGTGCAAGTATGCATTCCCTAAAGTTACAAAGTCACTGATGCGATGGGATTCCCTAAAATTGATTAGCTTATGGGGCCAAGGATATAAATCTACTAACCTCTGCGACCTTTGACCTTCACTTTTACAAATCCTAACAAAGTTACATCATTCAATGATTTAACACCCGGACTACTGGGCCCCATTTCACAAAACTTGTCATCAGTGACAAATGACAGTTTTTTTTATAAGATACTGAAATCCTTGCTTGTGATTGGTTATCAGCAGATATTTCACTGATTTTTGTAACTTGTCAATGAAAAAAAGGCTTTGTGAAAGAGGGTCCCTGGGTACACACAGGCAACGGGGTAAATTATGCACAATACAATAAAGTTTAAATGATGAATCGCTCTCAGATTTCAACACAAGAAATTTCAGTTCTGTTATTTGTGAATTTTATCCTGTGACAAATGTTCTAGGACGAGTTTGCAAAGCAACTGAGCAAAGCAAAGACTCAGCTTCGCTAAAACGGTTGTGTTTTTTACTCGCTCTCGATCAACTGAACCTTTTATCAGACATTGTTTGTACACACATCTGCCTTGCACCTCAACAGTACGACACTACACCTGGCGGTGGTCTTTCACAAAGACTAAAATCAACTTTACGTTGGACACGTCTTCTGGAGTATACTCAAGTATGTTTTCGTCCATATCCATATTTCCAGGGGATTTTGATGAAGGTAAACAGCATTATGTATAAATGGGTACGGCACTCGAGAGCCAATGCAATACATGTGAATCGCACGCAAACTGCATCTCGCACCGTCGTCAATCATTTCAGCTGAGCGGCCCGCTGTTCATATTGTGACGTCGCCTCACAAATCAGCTGACTTACGATGTTTTCGGGGCGTTGAGTGGATTGATTTTTCGTCAAGTTCAATCAACTTTTATAAATTTCGCTCGAATGTTCAAGTTACACAAATGTAATGATTTTACTCAGTGTAATTTTTCGATTGCAATGATACCAAATTCAGTCAAGTTTGAAATCAATAAACCATCTCTTTAAAGAAACCTGTCTACAAAGATCACTTTTTGTGTTTCCCTTAGGTGGTCACCAGGCCTGGTGGTCACTATAGACAGGTTTTACTTGATATCAGTTTCATCTGGATTTTCTCCTCAGAGCTTTTAGAAATGATGAAATCTCACTCAGGACCTGTTCAGGTTTCTTGAAATGAAGCCGATGTGTTCCCGTCTTGAAGCGAACAACTCGCCTCAAAGAATCGTCTGTAAGTGAATATGAATTATCATGGTAGTTTTTGTTAAAATTTTATAGGCAAGCACTGAATACTAATGCATAATCTTTATAATAATCTAAGTTGGTAGATTAAATGATTACCTTACAAGTAAAAGCATTAAATCAGCATAACAATGGTAATTAAAAAAAGTGACATTGTAAAATCTGTTCGACCAGTTAAGTAAATTGAGAAAAGTGTCTGGCCTCTAACAGATCCTTGCGGAACACCACTAACCAACGCAGCAGGATCAGACTTTGAATTATTAACACAAACAATTTGAGACCTTTCAAATAAGTATGACTTGAACCATTTAAGAGCTTTACCATCAACACCAAGTGATTTCAGAGTATTTAACAGAATTGTATGATTGACAGTATCCCAATATCTATCTCTATGCCACTCTTGTATGTTTGAAATAAAACTAAATGACCAAATTATATTATGTGACAGACAGACTGTTATATTAAAAAAAAACATTAGTATCTTATGTTGGCAATTAAATAAATTTAATAAAATCACAACTAAGGACTCATTTACAATGCATTTGAATCTTTGAAACCACTTTTTGCAGCAGAAAAATTTCTGCAGTTTTTTTCTTTCCAGTTCATGTACCGTATGCCAAGCCATATAGCATCTTAAACCAAAATGTAACGATACCAAAAACACACAAAATACAGAAATACCTTTCAATAAAGGCCACCCATAGGAGAACAGAAGACAAAAATGCTGCAGTAGACAGGTGGCCTTTCTAGACAGGTTTTGCACCACATACCGTATTTCTTCCTGATAGACAATGTAAAAAGTGACCATTATAGACAGGTAGCCTTTATAGAGAGGTGACCACTAAGACAGGGTTGACTGTGTTATGTTTAGCATGGGATCAGGGGGGCGTTTCACAAAACGTGTCATCAGTGACAAATGACAGTTTGTGTTATAAGCTACTGAAATTCTTGCTTCTGATTGGTTATCAGCAGATTTGTCACTGATTTTTGTCATTTGTCATTGAAAAAAGGCTTTGTGAAACGGGCCGCTGAAGACTTACCATGGAATGTTAGATCAGGTTGATCTTCATCGCTGTACTCCTTTATACAGTCCTGAGGGATGTCTAGTAGCGTGATGATCTCTGGGATACACTCCGGCTCTACTATCCTGTCCCGCAAGCCATAGATAAAAAGTACAGGTATCTGCTTCTCTCCTAGCCTTGCTAAGTCTTTGGCAAACTGGACAAGATATAGTATTAAAGGCACTGATAATAAATACTGTATCGAGATTTCTAATGAACTTGTTCGTTTTCATTTTTCTCTTTCTTTATTCGTTTATTGCCCCCCCCCCCCCCCCCACTTTAAGATTGGTTTCATTTTTAAATTTCCTTCAAGTAAGATCAAATTTATCTTCTATGTTTTTATTAAGTTTTTAAAGACATACATCAATCAGATATGATTATTTACGTCTGGGGACCGACCTTTAACTTCACCATTTGAAAGACGCGACTCTGTTTCTTACCACATCAAATTTTATTTGGTGACCTTCGTAGATGCTTAGGACCGCTGCCTCTGGGCTCTTGGCCCTGTACCCCAAACTATGGACTATCCTAAAGACACGACTCAGTTTCTTACCACATCAAATTTTATTTGATGGCCTTCGTAGATGCTTAGGACCGCTGCCTCTGGGCTCTTGGCCCTGAATCCCAGACTGTGGACTATCCTAGAAGCCAAGTACATCAGGACAGGACCAAGAACCGGTAAGTATATCGCTCTGTAGAGGAGGTACGGCAAGTAGGGCACCATGGTGTATCTTTGAGAGCTGGGAATTCAAAAGAATAAAATAGTAAAATTGTATACATTTTATTGTCTGAACAACTGAAAGTATACAATCCTATGAAACCTTTATCAATTCTCTGAAGACTTAAATCTCTTCACTACTTCATAAATAATCAGAATCATGAACCCAGTGCATTTTTCTTTTCCTTCAATTGCATAGAGACATGCGAGTTTGCCTATGTGTTTTGCGCTATACAAAAATGTTTAATTATTATTATTATTACTACTATACAATACTATCAAAAATAATAATACTATTCTGGATTTATAAAGAACACATCTTAGGGAGGGAGGGGGTGGGGGTAACATGCTCAGGGACATCTCGGAAGGGAAGATGGATGGTAAATGGGGAAGAGGAGGACCAAAAATTAGGAAGGGTGTCAGAATCTCAGACTTGGAAGGTGTGGCAGATCATATAACATTTATAATAAAGGAGAAGGCCGAAGTAGAGAGGGAAGGAGAAAGAATTAAAGAAACTCTTTGGTGTATGGACCTGCCTTTGGCAGAACACCTGAGAAAGAATCTACACACGCTTGACGGATATATTATTACCCTGATCTTTAGATTTGGGCTTGTTTCAGGGCCAGGCCTAAACAAACACTTCTTCAAATCATACTAAAGAAAGTTAAATTATTATTTCTTTTTTAACTGTAACTTCATTATACTGTTTCAAAATCACTGGTTATCCAAAGTACTTAGATATTTTAGAAACAAATAGAGGAGTCAAGCTTGCTATCCAAAAGGACTGGTATTCATAAGGAACATTATTCATCAGGACCGCTATCCATAATGTGTGACAAAATGAATAGCGATCCTTTATGAATAGCAGCTCTTATAAATAGCAAAAAAACCATAGACAATTTACCTCGCTATTCATAAGGACCACTATTCATAAGGACCACTATTCATAAGGACCGCTATCCATAACGTGTGACTTAATGAAGAGCTGTCATTTATAAATAGCGGTCCTTATAGATAGCTAGCAGACGCCAAATAGAGTTTACCATTAGCGGAAAAAAGAACTAAGAGACAATCACTTTAATACCATACCCGTATGGCTGTACCCCAGTGCTGCATAAGAAACATACTGATTGGACGATATTCTCTAGATCTCTATCAGCCGCTAGATGACCTATGACCTGCCCACCAACTGAATGACCCATGAGCATTGCTATCCTGAAAAGAAATGAGAGAGGCAAGAATTGATGGTGAAAGCCAGCCAGACCAAGGTTGCATTGGGACAATATTAATGTGACCATTATAGTTATCAATATCTGAATCAATTCTACAGTGTGTTTCCAAATTCATCACAGATGTTGAGCATAATTACCAATTTTGGGATTTTTATTACTTAGAATCAGACAAGAAGAATAAGGTATTGTAAACAGAAGGAATAAGGAAGAGAACAGAAGGTGGGAAAGAAAACAGGAGGAAGATGAGAAGAGGAATGTGCAGATGAGAGAAGGCCGGGGCAAATTAAGAATATTCAAAGTATTAATTATTATAACTTTGAAGCATACCTAGACGTTTTGTATCCGGACAGTTGATTAAAAACAGAAATTTGAAGAAGTTTACAGCAATCTTTCATAAATCTTCTTAAGACTTATGCTGGCCAATATTTAAAGGACAATATTCACGATGGTTAGTGCAATTTGGTGATTATTTTTCACTAAATCCATATGAAAAAGAGAAGACTTTACATCTGTTAAGTGTAGACACCCAACCCCCTATCGTAGATGCAGAGTCGGTGATGGTGATACAGTACTGGTAATGCAGTAGGCCTAGATGTAATCATTGTGGGCTTCCAATTAAAAAAAATTAAGATCATCAAAATTAACCTACCTATTGATTTTCAATTTAAAGATGAATGCCTTGACAAGCTCAGCTTTGTGTGCAACTGAGAAATCATAACATCTCTCACTGTCAATCTCAGTGTACCCCATACCTGGATTTTAGAAAAGAAACATACAAAAAACAAAATAACAAAACAAATAATTAGTACCGGGTACATTCTACAATTAATGATAATAAATAACTTATAACACACATTCCCATCCCCAGGAATGTCCAAGGTGCAGAAAACATTCAAGAAATTATTTCTGACTGCAAATTTTCCACATGATAATTTTTCTCTCCCCTAACCTTTAATCCCTCTGAAATCCACTCCAGCAAAGCTTATAGTAGTCAATGCTAATGCGTATTGACCATTTGCGCTGTATACGTGCTGAGAAGCATCAATTGCACACAATGCACACATTGCACACTAATGCACACAATGAATACGAAGTGGCTGATCGGCAAGTTTGATAGTAGACTCACGATTTGAATTTTCAAAGAATTATTTCTAACATCGGTAACTTGAAAAGATTGTATTGCGATTTAGGCGTCATCAATTGTCACTAAAGTTAAGTGCCGATTTTGAGTGAACTCGGTTGAGTTTTGTACAGTTGTGTTTGAAATGTTGAGAATCAATTGAGGTTGTCTAAACTAATTTTATTACACAAAAAGTATACTAATGCAGCTAGTGTGCTGAAATCTACAATCATATCTCCATAATTCGTTACTCTTAAAACAAAATAAATAAACCTTGCTAGTTGTAGACAAACCTGGGAAATTAACCACCAATACCCTGTAACCCTCAGCTGCGATTCTGCTGCCTAGTGGACGAAAAGCGCCCTCTGTTGCAGGTGTGCCGTGGATGCAAAGGACCACTGGGCTCTCGTCCGTGCTCCCAGCGGTCATCCACTCTCCGTACACCATGGTGAAAGATGTTCCAAGGGCCGAGATTCTGGACGTTCCCCTCCGGAACCCTTCGCCCATTTCTTGGACCAAGGCATAGTCACATTCATCTGGTTTGGCAACCCCCTGAGATGTCAAATTTCCACTCATCTTTGTTGCTTTCCAGGTTTTGTTCTGTTGAATCAACAAAAATATATACAATTAGAAACCAAGAAAGTAAGAGTTATAGACTGAAGAATTGTTTTAATTTTTAATTAGTTTGTTAAATCAAGGTCAGGGAGTGTAGATTTTGGTCCCCAGGCATAGATCTTAATGTAATCTCATACAATCTGCACTTTTGCAGACATTAACCCAACATCAGATATTTATGACAAAAATGTGTACGTGTGGGACTAGGCCGAAGGTTATTATATTTGTAAACTCGATCAAAATCGCGTTTTATTAATTTATCTACCCTTTTAGATGATTCTGATCGAACCATTCTAAAGTTAATTCTAAACTAAAATGGCATAAATGTGATAATTAAATTCTGACATGAAAAATGTTACAAGAACAACGAAATATTTTGTAAACAAACCTCTATCTTGGTCTCTTGATAGTGGGCGTAGGCATGAACGCTATACGGATAGCTGCACTCGATCCGGCCGGTGTGACCGCGCCGTTAGTCCTACCAGTTTCGTTTGTCCGTCGGACATAATATGCGGGTTTTCTGCTCGCACGGATCGTCCGTGACTCGCACGGATCGTCCGAGGGACGATCCGTGCGGTTTTCTATCCGCACATTTTGTCCCCCCATTGTTTTACGTGTATATTTGATAAAAGGAAGCAACTCGGCAAATCGGAATCAATGTATTTAGACTCATTGTAAATCATGTGGTTGACATTTTTTTCTAGAAATTACATAATAATAACTCTACAATTTTTTTAAAGCAAATGGGCCAGTCCTTTTGAAAGTAGAAGTGAATATTTTCTTTAAAACCTTTATTTATGAAGGCATACTCGTGATATCGGCCCCACAACTGTTGTAATCGATTATACCTTTGTACGTGGCTTCGAAAATTTGAAAATCGCGCCGGCCGAAAAGTCGCTCAGTGGGGGGGGGGGGGGGGGGGGGGGGGGGGGGGGGGGGGGGTAAGCGGACATTTTTTTTTTTTTTTGCTCCCGAAAATTTGAAAATCGCGCCGGCCGAAAAGTCGCTCAGTGGGGGGGGGGGGGGTAGTGAGCACCCAAAAAAGGTAAAAATCGCGTGATTTTACATGATTTTTTTCTCAAGGGGGGGGGGGGCCCGGGCCCCCCGGGGCCCCCCCCCCCCTGGATCCGCCACTGCATCCCGGTTACAACGGCAACTTGCGAGGAGAACATTCTCTGTCTTGAAAGGGATCAAAACTTATCTGATAAGTACAATGACACAAAGAAAGCTCAACCAAAGCTTAATATTACTCATGATATAAATCTCGTACAGATAAACTGGACTTGAAAAATATTGCCCAAAACTTTGTTTCCAGGAACACAAGAAGACAAAACTTCTTTGGCACATTTGTCTGAGGCTGCATGTGCACCTCAACAGAAGAAAAGTCTGAAATTTTTTCGCCGCGATGACATAGACGAGGAACAAAGAATTTATTTCCAGGTGCAAATTATAGACAAAGGAGGATCTCAGAATTATATTTTTTGGGTGGTGCCACATTTTAGTTTTTAAATATGTCCGATTATAGGCATCACAATAAAAGTTTTGTTTTTCACGTTCCTGGGGTATTATTTTTTCCAAAGTGTTAAATGCGTGTTATTTTAACACCTAGTACTTTGTCTTACTTAATAAAAATAAAC